>JACCGJ010017946.1:0-123885 GCA_013407085.1 Atriophallophorus winterbourni
AGCTAGATTATGCTCGTACATGCTAGTGACGACTATCTTCGGCTTACCAAACAATTTGACGCGGTGAAATATTGCCTGGTGAAACTTCAGTTTTCAAAAACCAGTGAATGATCAGTGTCGCAGCCTGCGCTTCGATATGATCTGGTGATGAGAACGATTCCTATATTAGTGCGCCTAACATGAATAAGATCAAGCTGATGCCAATGCTTAGAGCGAGGATGTTTCCACGAGACTTTATGCTGCGGTTTTGAAGTGTTACTGACACAAAGACAGAACTGTGTGCACATTTATAAAAGGCGTTGTCCATTTTCATTGGTTTTACCTACACCGAACCTTCTGAGAATGTTTGGCCAAGAATCTGCACCAACTCAAGCATGGAAATCACCCAATACCACTACACAGTTTTTTGTGGCACGTTTTTGAGGACTGTTGTGAGGTGATGATAAAAAGCATCTTTTTCAGTAGGCGTCGCAGAGAGCGTCGCTGCATAAATGTTGACCAACGTAATGGTACCAGTAATGCACTTCAGATTTAAAATCCAAATCCGTTCGCTCCCACTGCTGTTCGGTTCTGCTGCTTTTAGTGGGTAGTTTCGCACGGTAAATCCAACTCCATGCAGTTGAGGCTCATCAGAACCCCTTTCTTTCCAAAAACACGTAATCTATTTCTGTTAGCATACTAGTGTCTGGTAATCGCGTCTCTTGCAGGGCAGCCATGTCTACATTCAGCCTCTTTAGCTCATAGTTAATCACAGCTGATTTTCTTACGCCTCTGATATTCGAGACGTCATCATGAAATCCTGTAAGCATGGACCGGACGTTCCAGGTTCCCAGTTTCAGAATTGACCTTTGTTGTTTAGCATCTCGTTTCGCTGGTGTCTGTCGGTCTGCTTGTCGTTTGATTCTTAATCCCCATGCACCCAAACAGGATAGCAGAACATGGCAAGACGGCACCTTATTTACTGGGGGGGCGGGCAGTAGCCGTCCAATGAGACCTGAAAATCTCTTTCATTGTCAGAAAAAGCCCCAGGCTCTGAGCTCTACGCCAGTCGAGCCATTGATTAAACAGGTATCTGCTGCTTCCCGTGTTATTATCCGTAGAAGCAGAATTAAGTGTCCTCTCCATTGGTGCGTTGTGATGTTCGCCAAAGCAGTTCAATATGGAGAACTAGCTATTGCGCATGCAGCAAGTGCTCCCTCTTCACGGCACCACCGGAAGCAAAGGAACAGCTAGGCTTATACGCTTGTACAACGATGCCGTTGCGGGAGTTGGCAGGACGAAGTGGAATAAAACTTCGCCCTGCCTAACGGTACTCCGGCTCCGGATTTTTCCTCGAGGTTGACTCCTGAAACATTTTCCATGATTGGACGTAGCTGCAAGGTAGTGGAGGTTTGAAATAAGGGTTTTCCTTCCCCCAGGTGTACCGCCCTCATGGACTTACGATCTCCACCTGCCCGAAGCATGTTGGTTTTCAGGCGCCAGTCAGCCGCCTTCGCCCTTTATCCTTTCAGTAGAAGCAGTTCCGCCGGGTCACACAGGACCACGCGTGTAGGCCAGGAGCTGGACTTGGTCAGGGGCTAAATGAGACGCATGCCATTGGAGTATTTTAAAATTGTGAGCTTATCCGGAACACTGAAAGATAATCACTTTAGTAAGCATAATAAGAGGTGGAAGTTGAACAAACTAACTAAATTAAGCATACCAAGAGCAACATGAAACATCGTTTTACTAACCTTGAGTTTGGTTGAAAGCTGACAAATAGTTATTAACAAAAAATTGGCCTTGCATTGTGCTAGCTTGTATGAAATTCGGGACCCCAATGAGCGTTAAATTTTCATTTTATATATTTCGATTATGCAAATAATTCGATTCATTTAATGGATTATAATAAAGCCAAGGGATTCTAGGGCTGACCATCAAGATGTGACCACCATATATCACGTTTTACATATCGTCACATCTCATTCGATATTGAATTTTCACAGGGTCCCGCCGTTGTTCTGAATTGCAAACTCGACTCAACTAACAACGAACAAATCCATCACATTAGAATACACCATAATCCTGGGGTCCTGGATACAATGATGGTAGTCTGTCGCACATTAAAACAAAATATTATTTTTTGTAGCATGTGACAAATCAGTTAGCATAAAATGCTGGATGTTCATTCAGCTTTAAGGTTACCGTTAAAGTATCTCTCTGGATATTAGAAAAACGAAAAACTTGGAAAATACCTGGTAGAATTATTTGCTGGATTAATTTTAACCGTAATCAGGTCACTGAGGCTCATAGGGTAGGTGCTTATCTTCCAATTAATCAATGAAATGTATTACAGAGGAAATGATTTCATACTATTCGAGAATGCGTTAGACCTGTTTATTTACTATTTTTCGACAAGTGAACACGGTCATGGTCGGCTGTCACATTGATAAAATGTTTTTGTAAAAACAAATATCTAATCAATTACTGAATATAAGGTGAATATTAGATACTTACGTTCGCATCAGTGCTGAGCGCAAGATTGTGTATATCTCTATCCCATCCACCTTATTGACCGCAAGTCGTCCAGCCTCAATGTGGATCGTTTTCCTTTGGGGGTGAGTCGAAAACGCTACAATAGTTTGGATTGGACCTTTCTACCACAGCAATGCGAATTTAACTGGTAAATAAACCCTGAGTAGAACTGTGCATCGTAGTGTTGTGCTAACACCCGTTGAGATAACAAATGTGGTTTCAATCTAACATTACGATTAATTATGATATACATGAAACAAGGGAAGTGAACGATAAATTGACCATTTGTGTATTTGATTACAACCTACTCATACAGTGTGACTTAAGTTTCTGGTATCCAGTAGTACATTGCTATCTTTTATTCTATATAAATGTTGTCGTCGTGTTAAAGAATATCTGTTAGTTCTCAATCAGTTCAGTCATCGCAATAAGCTGCATTAATGAAAAACCTTTTCCGGATAACCTGGCGGTAAAATTCATGGGTTTACTAAGAATATTCGCATGTAATCTCGTGCAGGTGCGTATCTAAGTACACTGGTCGTGGAGTGTTTGATGGAAATGCATGCAAATGAGTATTTTAGTTCATGACCATTGGATTAACTCCGTGCAATCTTAACCAACAGTAGTTCACAAACACAACTTGTTTGCCATTGCACCAATGTTTCCAAGCCTGCCGATCCTGATCGTTCTGTCCTTACCTGGTGATTGCAAACAGCACGAAACCTGTCGTGGGGTTTGCGTGATGGAGCATATGCGAATGAGTGTTTTGTTTACATCAAACGTAGTTATTATAATGAACATATAAGCTTATGGCTGATCATAGTGGTTATTGTTGGCATTTTTTCGTTAACGTTGACCATGGATGTATATTCCAAGAGCACGTTGAGTTCATGCGTGTTAGAGTGTTGTAATGCATTGAAACCGATTCATTGGTAACACTCTCCCGCTCAGCGATCTTAGAGATCTGCGTTACCTGATCGATCAGAACCATTTGTCCGGTGTATGCATGTGCAGCGTTTGCAGCACCCGATATCCCCAGCTTGAAGCTCGCACCTTAATTGTTGGTGTGCAAAGCCAGTGGAACAAATCAATAGCATTCCGATGACCGTTTGTCGGTGTGCGAAAAGGGGTCACCAGTCTAGATCGTCAAACTCGATGTACTTTTACACGAATTCGATGCCCCCAAATTTACCTTGACCGTAAAAAATAATAAGATGTGCGCAGTTGTCATCAGTACAAGTTCATACGCGCGCATTTACACGTGTGTACATGCAGATGCGTGAGTGAACTAACTTGTACGCAACTGCATAAAACGGTTGGTCCTTTCAATGTATTGTGGTGCTCACATCGCAATCCCTTACACACCACTACCGGTTTCTGGCTGTTTGCCGTCATCAGGTGGAGACACTGAGATCAGGTTCATTTAGCCGGATTGACAGAATGACAACAGTTGTGCTCTTCCTTACCCACCGAGTTCTCATAACTACGCAAATCGTGCATCGAAAGGAATCGGGTCTAGTAACTTTCGGTAACGAGTCGCTTCTGACAAAAGTTGCTTCAAAACGGTCAACCGAATATGAACCGAAGACGAGTAGCAATATTTTAGCCAATCTTGATTAGTCTTTTCGGACCACTGCCTACATCTAAACGCTAATTTTTTCTATCCTTGCTTTTTATCTCACATATACATTGCTTTGATTTAAGCAAAAACGCTTGTCTGCTAAATGTACGCAAATACTGCCTCAACGTTCAATTAATGTATCATAGCCTAATGTTGCAAAGATAGGAACATTCGATTAGACCGCGCCATCAGATCAGTGCTTGTAGGACGATCATGGTTGCATGCTTGAAGGGAACTCTTTATTTGAAAACGCGGTGTACCTAGTTATACTAGTTATACTGCACAACAACTCACTCCAGACCTAACGTTAGATTTTAAATCTGTCCACTCCATTCGCATTATTGATCACTTTTGTCTGTTGGTCAGAAATTCAGTTTAAAAATAGATTCGTCGTGTGATTTATAGCTACTTTGGTGACTACCATTTGTTGGAAATACTCGGTTGTAGGGAAGGTTAAACAGCGAAAAACGAAAAAGGCGTTTTGCTAAAAACGGTATCAGTGATTGCGCGTGTCGATATTTTATTACATTGCACAATATGATGTAATTTGTGTAACACAAAGCTTAGCAAAATTTCATCCGAAATTTTTATTTAACAGTAAATTGATATTTGGTCTAGCCATTCATGTCCAACCTTACACCTTTAGTACATACAGTGGACAAACTTGTCATAATCACTCTGACGAAAGTATGTGAGAAAGGAAAACGCCAAACGAATATTTTACAATCGGTTTGTATTTTTATTTAGGCCTTTTCTGTTGGCTTTAAACTCCAAACCTCAAGTTTAATCTGTGTATTTTTCTTAGGTATACAGCTGGTCCTGCACAACACAAGAGCATGAAGCGCCGAAAAGATCGACGGCGACAATTGCGAACTCGTAATATTTCGGGTTTCGGAAGGAATGCATTCAAACGTTTGGAGCGACAACATCTTCGGAAATTTGAGAAGATAAGCAACGTCTGTCACAATCGAACGATATGCAGTTAGTCATTGTCAGTCAAACGAGCCCTGTGTGGCGAGCGCTTCAATTGTACCGTTTGGCACGAAATCGTCTGACATATCACATCGAAGTGACAACCGGGTAAGACATGTTTGAGGAAATGTGTTGTGGTTGTTTTATTTGCCTATATAAGATAGGCGTGTGCTTCGTTATTGGTTTAGTGCGTAATAAACGCTTTTGACCAATCCGCTTCTCTCGTGTTAGATTCGAGGGTGAATGCCATGTTGACCTCTGGGATGAATCGAGAAGCAATCGATGTGCGTGGGTGTAACGTGATTATTGTTGGACCCGATGTTCGCCAACTGCCATTCCCGGCTTCTCACTCTACCCCACCCGCTACAATTCGAGGGCGTTATTTCTGACGCGGCGAATTTCCTCAAGTAAACTTCGGTATCCTCCAACACTCTGCGACACATTTAGGCATGTTGGTCCTGAATTCTTTGTAACAACAAGAAGCATATGAAGAGATATTTATGCGTACCCTTTAGAACTACTGATCAATTTCAGATATTTGTGCTTCATAAAATTCTTGTAATGGATTCTTAATAATATTTTTTATAGAATGCGTCGCCGTCAGTTGGCTATACCCTAATGAATCTTTGGAACACTTTACCTGGAAAATTTCGTTTAAAGATCAACTCTTACATACGTTTAGAACTGGACAGCAGACCCCATTTATGGACACAAAAGCTCAGAATGGATTTTGTTCTTTGAAAGACCGAATCAACGCGCATATAACTTAGTTGACGGTATTGAAATTCTATCAAACGCTGAGCGAAATAAGCAATCGGTGTTCAGTAATCCCCCGCATAATAGAACCAGAGCTCACCGGATACTAACGCGAGAATCTGAACTAATATTTCTCGATCTGTGATACATTTATATCGAGATCAGTCCAGTCACTAGTTAAAAGGGCATTCATTTTTTTAGCATCTAACGCTCCATTCTCGAAAGCGCAATGCTGATCAAATACATGCAACATATACGATAGAACTACATGTTATTCTTTCGTTGTGAGCTTTAGCAATCAATGCATTAGTACACATCTACTGCTTGTCCAGTTCCACAAAAGACAATAATACACCGTTTCGATTAGAATGTATTAAGTTTAAGGTCGTGAAAATTCATCTGGAACTGTTGGAAATGTATAATTTTTATCAGAGCCTCCGTCCGTGTGTATAAATCAATCTGGAATACAATCGAGGCGGTTCAATTTCGTTAGCAAGGTTACGTAACATATTAGTGAAAAATTTGCGTTCGATGACAAAATGTGAGAAAAAACAACGCAGTTCTCTGTCAGCAGGGTTTTTTGACAGTTTCGTTTCATCCAGCTTCTAATTGATGAAGCTTTTGCTTGCCTTCTAGCATACCGCGATAGCAAACATCCGCAAGCGTAAAGTTCGTTCGTAATGAACTTGAAAACAAGTGCATTTCTTCACCGCGTTTCAAATAAGCTCCGTTTCTAGCGTTCGGTACGGAGGTGAGCGGTACCTTTCCACCAGAGATAAGTGCCCAATCCCGGCATGATATCCATGATGGTCTCGGAGCTACACGAATGCCTTTTGGTAATCTAATCGTGAAAAAATAGTCAACATAATAAGGTTTTTTATAGAGTAGACGATGCAACCACAAAAAACAAGTGAACCCGTTACATACATTCGAGGGGATTCTGTGAATCTGGAATAAGGTTTTCGTTCGGGGACCATTTCTTCCGATTGCATTGCAAATAGCATATCTCTACGGCGCTCTTGTGAAGCAAACTTCAAACATTCAGAACTGCAATGAGACGATTGAATGGCTGTTAGTACATCAAATCATTTCAGCTTTTGACATTGATATTTTCACTCGTTATACAATATAAAATTCTTTCCTATAGACAATTGGCTTTGTCGTATAAACGATTGGGATTTAAAGTATAAAATCAGTTATATTACATGGTATTTGTAGAATAGATGAATAAATGGAGCATAAATGGAGCATCTTATCAATTCGAAAGCTTCCAGGAAGCTATGTGGGGAGGCTCAAACGTTGTATTGTTACTATTACGTAAGTTTATGGAAAACACTGACACTTATAGTTGCACGATGTTATATTCTATCAAGCAGTAGAGCCACTGAGTCCAAGACTGCGATGCTTGGCGATGTGAATGTTGTCTTCATTGTGGGCAAACTTAGAGACGAAATAGTTCTGAGAATCCGTCGCGGTATGCCCAGAAGCTCAAATGCACGCTTGTACCCGGTACTGCATGCTGTTCTTTAGCAAGCCACAAAACTGCTTTCCAAGGTCTTTTTCGGAGTACGTCCAGATGAAAATTGTCTACACAGAAGTGATATATGCATTGAAAGGGCTTCTCAATTTGCCACACCTTGAACTTTTGTAATTTGAATGGTAACTGATTACACTGACCATTCATTGAAAGCAACTTGATCACTATGCAGCCATCAGTAGTCTGCATTAAATTCTATCCACGTCCATATTCAAATATAGTCGGCAAAGTTAATCACCTTACACGAAAGCATCTGTGGTACGCTGTTGATATACACAAAGAATAGTACTGGTCTGAGAATTGAACCTTGTGGTATATCATAATTGGCATCAATGACTCGTTAATGTAGCCCGTTGGTTTGCCCAAGTGCCTTTCTTTAGAAGAAATAACCTTCAGGGCATACGAGATGCTGTCGACTGATGGTCATCTGCTGCAGCTTTTGCAGTAGTCGAAAATGATCAACTCGGTAAAAATTTGTGTACATATTCAGAGAAATCGTGGATTCGTCAGTTGAATAAAACCATTGATTTAGCATCGTGAGCTAATTTGTCTAGCATTAGCGAGGTTTAACAAAAACATGCTATACGATTCAATGAGAAGAACAACTTTGAACATGATGAGAAGTAAGACGATATGACGGTAAGTTACAGGAACCGATTGATTACCAACCTAGTATTCCACTCATTCCACTCCCTTATCTGGTGGCACACAACACCATTTGTCATGGCTCCTAACCATATACAAACATGCACACTGCTGGGTTGCGTAGTTTATTTTGGTTGTTGCTACTAAGATAGGAAAAATAAACTCACTTTGTTGTGCAAAGTGAAATACCCTTAAGGAAAGCGCCGGGTGAATGCGGTCTACCCGAAAACACAAAGCTAGCATCAATTAATGTTTTCTACGTGGTTCATTGATTTTACATCAACATAACTTGAGAAATTGCGTTAAGAGAGGCTTCTCAACTTTTATTCGTTTTCTGTGCAAGAAGCCAATTTTCAAACAAACCTTAACCATGAAATTTATTTTATTGTACAGTTAACTGTACAGAAAACCTCGAATATGGTTGAACGATACTTTGATTAAGATTTTCTTGAATACAATAATCGCTCCGCTGGTTATTAACAGCTGCTTAATTAAACAAAGTAAATCATTGGATAATGCATCACCAGTCGAACAAGGTGCTGCAGCCCTTCACTTCAGTCCAATGGATGCGAAGTTTATCGATTTTTTTTATTTCGGCTATATATTTTATGGAAATCTCTATTTAATCGCCACATAAAAACATGGGTATTGTTTGCTAAATAATGATATTCAATTTAGTAACCGCAATTTAATGATAACGAAACTCACCGAGATAATGCTCTTCGTTCTAATACCTGAAAATCGTAAGCGTAAATAAAGTATTGACGTTACTAACGGAAACCTTATTACGTTTAGCATCGTTGCGTACGAGGTAACACAAAGTAGTGAGACAATGATTTTCAAACATTTGGAGCGGCCCATTTCCCTGAAGCGCAGCATTGATGCAGCCCTAAAAAAGTGTCGCGCATTAAGGTCAAGTCGTCACGCAAAGTTATTTGAACGATTGCATTCTCGTTAAAATTTTCAAGACAAGTTACACAGGGCTTGGTTTCGCCTAGCTATAATAACTTTAGACAGATCTATTTTCAAATCACTCGAGAAACCCTTCTGTTTGATATATCCCTCATGAGCTTAGTTTTGTGTTTTAAGATAAATATGTTTCACAAAGCCTTTTATAATATTCTCCAGGCAATGAAGAATGTAGCTTATTTTTAAAAAAACGAAGAAACAATTTGGAAAACTATTTGCTCAAATTTTCATGGAAATATACCATTAAGCCGCGGTTGAATATGGCTGGTAAGACAACTCTATTCAATTACATTTTCCACACACACATACGGATGGAGTTAATCCTATGGGCCTGAAACAAAAATACATATTTGTATGCATTTCCATCACAGACCCCACGACCGGTTTCGTCGTGTTTGCTCTCGGGTAGAGACAGTACGATCAAGAACCACGTGCATCGAAAGAGTGGAAAAATGGTAAACAATGCATGATGATCCTGATCGTACTTTTCCTACCTGATGAGAGCAAACAGCGTAAAACCAGTGGAGATGTGTGTGGTGGAAATACATGCAAATGAGGATATTTGTTCATGACAATAGTTTTAATCCCATCTACATGTATTTGGGCACATGTGATTGAATAGGTTGATCGTACCGACCCTATCCAACAGGGTCTTACTAGCCGAACATGTTCACCGTTTTGCCACTGTTTCAAGGCAGGCGGATTCTGATTGTACTGTCCATACCTTCATAAGCGCAAGCAACAGGAAACCTGTCATGGAGTGTGCAAATGCGAATATTTATACCACCAAGGTTTCATCTTGCTTACACGTCACCACAAATTCAAGATGAAGTTAAAAAAGTTCATCTCACATTCAGCCAGCGGTTGCTCTGTAATTTGGTTAGTATGCACTTCGATATACGTGATATCATGAGGGTATTTCATAATGTGACATTTCATATATAAAAAATGTTGCGGAATTTTGACGACAGAGTTTGTCTGCATAGAAGCCTCAAACCGGTAAGAAACGTTCTGCTATTTAAATAGATTATGAAAATACGCAAGACTTTTCTCCTGACCGTGGATGTTAGCAGAAACTAAGATGGATATTGCGTAAACGGCCTTAGAACAGCAAACGGAGCAGTTTGCTATTCGAACACATCGGTAACCTTTGACTATAATTTAATAAATTAGATTAATAACATTTCAATGAAATCAAATGTCGAATGACTTTATTAGTTGATTTTAGTGCAGAAATTCGAGTGTATTAGTGGGACGGTGGAATCTAGCTAATTTATTATTCCATCAGAGCTAACGGCTTCTTTGGAATTTCTGCCAGTTATAGATCAACATTCCAAAGCTTACCGCAGTGGGCATCGCATCTGGAGTTTCGGCAACCAAAGGTGGAAGTTTTCGTGGCATCGATTTTGTTTTGCTTTCTGGTTTGGATATTTGTGTTCCAAACATTGCCTGCATTCGACGTGGTTGTTGTGTTTGAAGTGTGGGTTGTGCAACGGTTGAAACAGGGGAACATTTACGGTCTCCAGGTTCGACTTCATCTGTGGGCGTTCGCTTTTTAGGTGAGAATATTTCCTGTGTAATCGCTCTAGGACGGTGAATTTCCACTGCATTCGGCAACAAATATTTAATATCTTCAGAAGTTTTCTGTTGTCCCGGTTGGGAAATTTCGAGAGCTGGAAAGTTAAAAATTTCCATATTTCTCAAAATATTTCGTATCATTCGGTTAACTTGTTCAAGGTTGGTTTTCATCGCGTTAGGATCCGACGTTCTCTCTGCGACTAAGTTCCGAATATGCTTCACGAATGTTCTCATTTTTAAATTGCCTATATCTCTGGCGAACAGAGACCTACTTTTGGGCGGAATTTGCTGCTTAATGTGTGGTTTCGGTTGGGGCGGCTTTGGCATTGCTTCCAAACAACGGACTATTAATTGATTTATTTGAGCACTTGACTCACGGCGATCTTTAGTAAATGAAGCAAATAATCGACGGAAATCGTCTTGATGATCTGTGCTACAATTGATAAGAGATGCAAGTTCGTTGATGAATAGTTGCTGTATATAAGATGTTCCATCCACCTCTCTGGAAGCTGGCTTGTTTTCCAAGGGTTTTATTTTCATTAGCTTTCCATGAGCTTGGTCAACAGCAATAGAGTCCAATTTGCTTTCCTTCAATTCAGCACCTTTAAGCTGGTGGCTTTCTTCTATCGTCACGTCTAAGGTTAGGTCTGACGAAACGGTGGATATAGCTAATGGCTCTACAGTCGGTTTTTCAGTGATATGAAACGATTTACGCTTTGCTGAAACTTTTGTCGCATCAACAAGAACTTTCGTTTCTTTCACAATATTAGCTAATTCACCGGCGAAAATTTCATCCAAAATTTCTTTAATCACCTTGTTAACCGGGTCCAGCATTTCATCAAAATTTATTATTTCATCTTGTAAAAATTTGATCACCTTTTTAACTCGTTCAATTTCAAAATTTACACGATCTTCAATAACCTTTAAATCTGGGGAATTCAAATGTTCCGGAAGCGGCTCATAGATTTTCATTTGACGCAGACGATTTTTAAACATCCTTTGAATGGACTCTGTCAAAGTGTTGAGCCATTCAGGTGAAAGGATGGACTGGCGTTCTCCAGGGGATTCAACATGTACTCGACTCGCTGTTCGAACTTCCTCCATATTTTGTTCGATTTCCTCCAACAATTTGTCTATGGCGATTTTCATTTGTTCTTTTATTTCATTTGGCAAACCAGTTGTCATATCCTCAAATCCCTCATACATTTTATCTCGTAGAGCAGATAAACTATGCTTACCACCAGTTAGGCCGTAAACATCACTATACTCTACCGATAGATTATTGAAGAATAATTGCAATTTTTCAATCAAGGAGGTGTTAAATTGTTTCAGGATCATTTCTTGCTCATCCCTCAGCAATGTCTCCTTCCCTAAATCTGCACTGAATTGTTGAAGTCCCTCGACATACTTTTTCTGCATTTCACTCAATTTACCAATAATCGTTTGTTCCCCGCCGAACGTCAAACTCGTGCGCAGAGCTCCCAGAGCTGATTTGACTGCAAGTATATCCTCATCAGGAAGTTGTTCACTGTCTGACTGAGGCAAGCTCGGCGTATGGAGAACCTTTCGTGCAGCAGAGCTAATCGTATCCTGCATCAGACGACTGTCATGACGCATAAAGCTGAGCCAGCGCTTGTATTTGGATGGTGTCCGTGTTCTACCTGGGCTTGATGGTTTTTCCGATTGTTTGATCATCTAGAATTGTAAAATCTACGTGCAGTGATTCTGGTTTACAGATGAATAAAACGATTAGTTATATTATATATTTTTTAAACGTGACATCCGACGATAATGTATAGTTTCGCTTTAGATAAATTTCACGATTCTACTGTCCACATGATTTTCGAGTTTAAGTCCGTTCTTCAATATGTGTACGTCCTACTATACCGACCATCAACAACTCTAAATTCAGAAGACGGAAGCAACCTCTTTATAGCTTAGAGAATACGCTTCACGCTGACTCTAAAATGAAAATTCTACCCGTAAGACATATGCTCTGGGCTTTCACATCAAATTTCCAAATATTTTTGTTCCGCAAGTTCGGCCTTTCTAAAAATCGGGTTATTGATTAAAACTCCACATATAGTATCTTTTGGAGTTCAGCCATTTTCCACGCCACAAAATTGACCCGACAAGCGTATGCGAGGCTGCTGTAATAAAGTGAATAGGCTCTGTAGATTAGATTTAGAGGGCACCTCCGCATTTGCTGGATGAAAAACATTAGTACGCAAAATAAAAACACTTACAGCTGCTATAGTCATTCGATTCAAGGCAATTTGCAGTTCTTGGATTACTTGCGAGATTTCATCCTCGTTCGCCATTTCTTTTGAAGCTAATTCACTTGACGTAGGTTCGCCCGCGTCAACAAAAGGGTCAAAATCTTGAGAAATCACATTTTCTTCTTGCATCCGTTTTACCACTAATTTCAAGTTCGCTCGACTTATTGTCCCCTCTCTTTTAGCACTGTTGAAATCAATATTCAATTTGTCAGTAAAATTGACATCATTTTTAAAAGAGCCTAATGATAGAAACGGTTTCAGGTAAAATTGAGACAAGTAAAATTTAACCGGATGTTTTATCGTGATAAATGCAAATTGTGGTAATCATATCTTAGTGTAGAGAGGCGAACTGCATTAACGATATGTGCTAATCACAAGCATGACACACCGAAAAGATCGATGGTGACAATTGCGAACTCGTAATATTTCGGGTTTCGGAAGGAATGCATTCGAACGTTTGGAGCGACAACATCTTCGGAAATTTGAGAAGATAAGCAACGTCTGTCACAATCGAACGATATGCAGTTAGTCATTGTCAGTCAAACGAGCCCTGTGTGGCGAGGGCTTCAATTGTACCATTTGGCACGAAATCGTCTGACAAATTACATCGAAGTGACAACCGGGAAAGACATGTTTGAGGAAATGTGTTGTGGTTGTTTGATTTGCCTATATAAGATAGGCGTGTGCTTCAATAGTGGTTTTGTGCGTAATAAACTCCTTTGGCCAATCGGCTTCTCTTGTGTTGTGGCATTCGTGGGTGAACGCGATAGGCGTTGGACAGGTTGACCTCTAGGATGAATCCAGAGGCAATCCATGTGCGTACGTTCAACGGGTTAACTCGGTTATTGTTGGACCAATGATACTGAAATGTGATCATTATCCTGATGTTTGACAGCTGTCACTTGCTGACCTGAAATGATCTGACGCAAAAATTTTCGGCTTCTCTCCCCGCCCACCAGCTGCATTTGTACACCGGCTCAAATCAACGCTAATCCTGATACTAAATATTTCTAAACTTGTGGATTGTGTTGTTGTTTAATAGAAGTGGAATGCTCAATGCACGCCTTAAGAAAGTTTTAATCTTATTAAACCAAGCTAGTTTCTGTTGCAATTATTCGGGTTCTCCACTATTACGACTAGTATTGATTAACAATGCGTGGTTCGAAATTTGAAACTACGTTAGGTTGGTTACATTGACTCGGTTTCATTTGCCTCTCGTACGGTTTCTGCATTCGAAACGGACATACCTGATTTTCGCGATAGCACTATCTTAACGATATCGAAAATCTGACGTTCCGCACCGATGCGATCGTAAGTAGTTGATATTCACCAATCATTATGCACTTTTGCACATGTGAGTCACCGTCTCAACCAGGCTCGAATCTGGTCACTTTTATGAGATTGATGCGAATACACCACTTATCCTAGCCATACTTGCGTGATTTGATACCCCTCAGGCTTACTATAGACTGCTTAGAGTTGTTAGTTGGAATGCTACTTAGCCATGTTCCCTGTCCTTAATTTTTTGTGTCAGAGGCGAAACGTTACCAAAAAACGGCTCTGATCGATTACAATGAACCTTCTTTGCATTATGAATATACAATCGACCCCAAAAATATTCGATTCAATCCTCGGTGTTGCTTTGCGTATCGGTGGTTAGCGTCTTGTCGCAATTATCATGGCTTTTATCAGGGCACGCATGAGATGTCGCGACAATTAGCCTTACACATTTAACTTCAGTCTTTATGGGTCAATCTGAATGTTGTTAACATTCACTTCATTTGAATGTGTCCGTATTTGATGAGAGGAATAGGAGCATAAATAGAGTAACTCTAGTTGATGCCGAGCGGTTGCGTTCGATAATGTGATTCAGGCATGTAGAAAAGTGCGAATGTGTGAGGTTGTCTAAGCTAAGCGAGAATTTAACCCAACAGGTTGAGCTTGATGATGTTTATAAAGTGTTGAATGTCAGCTCCGACAACACAGAATGAGGAGTTCTTATTGACGATTGCAAATCGACGAAATGCGTTTGTCGTTGCAAAGTTTTGCACACATGGTTCTTATCAAAACTTTATTTCGGTTAATGGAATAAAGAAAATAGGAAATATGTGAATGTTCGGGTAACTAGTAGCTATGAAACTAGTCCATATTTCGAAGAAGTTTGTAGACGCAACTTTGACACATGAAAAATATTACAATTGATATTTACACAAGAGACTATAAACTGGATACCGAATACGTGTACACACCACGCGTTTGAACAAGAGGTGTAAGCCTGGTGCAAAAATATGTCCATTTGTTTGAAACATTAAACGCACGCTCTCAAAACATGCCACAGAAAGAGAGGGTTACCGATTGATATTTGTTACCATGTCCTTGAAATTATTGCGAGAAAATCAATACTGACCAAAGAATTGATTGATATTCCCGATCATTCAGTGAAACATATTTTTCAGATTCGGCACGTTAAATAATTAACTGCCTCAGTCACCGTGAAGCAAAAAGCTTCACGGTCGAAATACTAGCGACACACATACCAAATACCTCACATTTTGATAATACACCAAAAATATAACAATTTTAAAATCATTGTTTTGCACACACTTTCACCGAACGAGAGAACAAAGAACCCTAAGTTGGTTTAGTATTGGTTGTTGGCGTGATTGCGCAAAATCGCCGTTTTTGGTCGGTAAAACGAGAACTACTTTCCTACCTTAGTATCCTGTTGAGCACGTTGATCACATCTGTGAATCGTTTACTATCCGCTCCTTCGTCAGAATCCGACGAGGCCCGACTTAGCGGTGATATGATTCGCTGAAAAGAATGGTGAAACTCGAGTTAATTCAAGAGGATTGTTATTCTCGCTTTGTTATGTTTTTGTGATTAACTTTAAGTACAACGGCAGAATTCATAAAGACTTCTAATTTGTGTTTAGCCGTTTTTCATAAGCTAGTTGAGTGTAAGTAATCCGAAGAAGCGGACGGTGGAGAAAACAGGTACGGACTAAGTAGAGAAACTTTCTGCCAAGAATTTGAGATATACAACAAATATATTGATAATCTTGTCGTTGAATTTATTCATACTTCAGTGGATGAGAAATAGCTTTTAATTTGAGCCCTCCTTAAATTGGCAATTACGTAACCGTCACTGAACCGAACCATTTAAGTTGATCAAATTTTATGTCTATTCTACTTATTTAGATGAACAGTAATATAAATGTCCAACATGCACAAAATCTGCTTGGAACCGAGACCGTGGACCCGGACAATGACTATGTAGCCTGGCCTCGTGTTTATGTGAGTGAATGTTTCTGGTCCCGGAGCCAGCACTATAAATGAAGTAAACTTTGTTTGCCTACTGACATTGAAACACTATGCGACTGGATTATTACATTCGAGTAGAGTTTTCATTGACGGGTTCGTAAAATCCAAACGATGTGAACACTCCAAAAACTGAGCGATTCCAGACAAGTGAACTATCAATAGCAGTTTGATTTTCTTTACAGATTTTACTAAGACAAAAAATTATTATTCCCATTTCGCACAACCACATTTATGTATAAAAAAACACTAGAGCGCACATCTAATGTTTGTTGCCTTCGTTCGAATTTTTACGCTGTGCGTTGCCATCCATTAAGCGTAACTAGAAAATGAAATCATTTAAAGTATTTCGCTTTTCTGGTTAAATCAGTCGTTAAAAACTAATTTGCAGAGCTCATAAATGATTGAGCATGTTATCTCAGTAGTCATTCATCGACCCTTAGTTGGAAAGAATCTAGTACTCATTCTTGTTCCTAGTATCACATGTGAGAGTAAGTTACTCAGCTAAACTCGGAAAACAGTTTGTGTTCAATGTGCTACAAATGTCGTAATTTGCTTACAGTTAGAGTGGGTATTAATGCAAGCATTTTTATTCGTTTTGGTTTATGACAATAGGCCATTTTTCACTTTATACTTAAAGAGTTTTAGTGGCAAGTTATAGGTTGAATGGTCCACAATTAGTCATCGGATCGAACAGTGTGGACGCTACTGTACCTCAATATAAGTTATATTTTTTCCGGGGTATTACGTTACAGTATCATTCAAAACGTTTGGCGTATCGACCAGTAACAAACTTGCCTGTGTCATCCACACCGATGAACTGACCCTTCTACGTCGACTTCCAGGAACTTTACCTTGAAACTAAAAGCATGTGTTCGTTTCATTACCATATTTCTAATAACAATGAAAAATATGATGTTCGTCATATTTTCAAATTATAATTTGTATAAGAACGGAACCAGGGACTGAAAGATTTGGTAATCTTAGGCGAAGGTGCATGAAAATAATGAAAAACATATTCATTGCAAAGTAGATAATTAAAGGATTTCAAATATATTTATAAAATAACAAAACTGAGTTGCTAGTAAAAATTCTCATTTGCATGCATTTCTATCACACACACCACGACCGGTTTTTGTGCTGTTTGCACTCATCAGGTAGGGGAAGTTGGATCAGGATCCGCATGCGCTTGAAACAGCGGATGAATGGAAAACAAGTTGCGCTTGTATGCCATTGTTGGATAAGGTTGGTATGACCAAACATTTCAAACTCATCTGCCCAAAACACACGGAGATAAGGGCGTATGGTGTGTGTCCGTGATGGGTATGGGCACATGTGATTGAACAGCTTGGTCGTAATATGCTAATATCACACGTAGATCTGCACTCCAATGGCAATATTTATCTTATTTGAGAAATGGGGGGAATAAACCTTATACTGAATTTCAACTGCATTCTTTCACAGGATACACCATTCTTTAAATTTGAGCGGTTGTACTGAGTTCGGGTTTAGTGGCGCAACCTACAGTGGCAGACAGCTCACAAATGAAGGTATTTTTAATTCAACGTAACTTTATCTCGATCTGTTAATTTGTGCTGTCCCAAGATTACGGAAAACCTTTAGTGCTTCCGTCTTACACATTCTTGGAAAAACAAATTTACTCAAACATAAATTTCCGGTCCGCATTTCTCAACTCCGTTTCATAGTTGGAATTACTTTTACTCCTCCATTGAATTACACGGACGCAAACACGAACGTGCGATTTGTTCAACTTTTATCCGTATATCCTATGGTATTGTACAGCTATTTCCCTTTTCACCATAAATCTTGAATTCTGATTATTAAATCTCGTACACAGAGGTAAATATACAGAACGTAATTAATAAAAGAAAAAATAAATTGTGTTGCTTGTGTTGCAAGCGGTATTTGATTCCAAAGATAACGGAATTTTCTAGTCAACATCATGGAAAATATCAGCATTACATACAACCAATTTTCATTCTTTTATTATATTCCTACCGCATATTGAACCTTCTTGGTTTAGAATGCGTATACATTCTACACGCAGAGGATTTGCTATCTTTTGTAATCACTTTCAAATAGAGTGCCTAGAAAGAACCGCGGTGATCGAGTACAACATCAGTGAATGCAATGCATAACTTTGTTTAACACGTTTCCTAAGCTCACTGCAATCTTGTAGTACTTCGTACTGTGCGGCTAACACCGTGCTAAATTGATTAGCCACCGGTAGTGAGCTTCATGCTGAAACGCGCTGAAGCTTCACTACCATTTCTATTTCTTTTGGCCTGGGCAACTTGACAGTATCTTAGCCCAAGTGCAGTCTCTGGCTCTGCGGCACTTTGCTTGGATCAGGCTAGTGCTTTCATGCCATATATACCACTGAATTTATTCGTACTGTTTCTATCTGATGGCGACATACAGCCACAAATCTAATGTGATTTGTAAGCGCGGAAGCGATAAGCTGAACACACCAAAGTGCATCTGAATTGATTGGCAAGCGATGAATGTTCGAATTCAATGGAATGTATGGATCTTGATTATTCCAAGTTTCAAACAGCTTACCAAGAGTGGTCAAAAATCTAATTTTGTGGTTTCCAAATAAATAGAAGTATCATCATTTCAAAACCAGCCTTCGCTTATTTGATGCTCAAACCATTTTCGAACAAAATATCATCGAATTATGAAAACTACTATATTTCTCCACTTACGTGGCGCTTCTCCTTTGTCTTATATCCTGAAAAAAGTTAAGGCCAAATAATTAATTGCATGTCATTGAAACTAATGTTTCGTTGGCATACCAGAAAAAGCACATGTTGTTAAAAAAGAATGAAGGTGGTCGTTTGTGTGTGCATAATTGAGTCGAAATTCAATCCAAATATGCATCCAGCGAACACAGCGTGAAGCCATTCACAAAAATCGATACAAATTTTCGCAGCTTAAACTACGACTTCGCCGTACTTCTTACGGTTGAACAATATTCCAACTTTGAAGTTAACATTGGAAATTACTGGCACGGCTCAAACACACGTAAACCCATACGAAAGAGTTTCAACCCATAAGCTTGAAAAAATATATCGCTACAGTAGGATGTGTGTGCGTGTGTGATGGACATGCATGCATTTTTGAAAGTTTCAAGTTTTGAATGAAATATTTTTGTTGTTGAATGACGACGACAGGGAGAGTCTGAAAGTGGCTCAAAATCGATAGAGAAAAGCTATGGTTGTTAATGAGTTGTAATCTGAATAATTTTTTCACTACTGATCTATTGTTAGCCTAGTTCTGTTACAGAGGTTGGGCAATTAAGTGAAGACAATGCAAGATAATATATCAAAGCTTTCTTAACATGATTTCATTCGAAATTGTAATGGCACGTTATACGGCTTTTCTGCAGTATCTGAAGATCTCATTCATATGAAGTGGTGCAAGAAGATATTCAGTCGAACAGTACAAAATCATGTCGAATACACTCGAAAAATAAGTAGGAGGCAATTTTGGCTTAGAAAATGGGAAGAATAGCATAGAACGAAAGTCCGTTTGCATCAGTGACTACACCGTCAAAATGAAGACTTAAATTTAGTGTATAACAATGAGATGACACATATAATTTTCGATGTTCTCGTCAGTAATATCGGTACATTTGAACACAGAGCGTAAATTAGTGAGACTGGAAGCATCATATCAGTCGCAACAAGGTTTATTGGGGACGCATCTTGTGGAGTTTTGGAGATTTGAAATCAATCATTGAATTTTAATAGAGGTCAGAAACTAAAAATTTCAAAAAATTTTCGAATAAAGCTTAGTACTTCAGCTTCTTATTCTGGTATTCTCGTTGTCAATTCATCAATTTCACTGGAGGACAGATTAAGAAAATCGATTTGAGGAGTAAACACCTATTGCTACTGCACCACCGTACTTAAGGCTTGATGTGTGGTCAGCCGTGAAACAACAACACAATCGGTTGAATAGAAACACTACTTCAGGAACTCGCTTTGTAATATAACACAGATAAAGTTGCTAGCTGCTGCTTTATACATTTTGAACACATATCCATACTCCGCAACTGAGTTCTGGCTGTTTACTGTCATCAATTGGAGACAACATTAAGACATGTTTATAGTACATTTTATATTTTTTAGCAACATTTATATTAATGAGCTCTTCTGTAAAGCTAGCAAGCAGAATTGCTAAAGGAGGAAAAATCTTCCATAAGATTATCATGTTCCATTGGTAAAGAGTAAATATACTGTATGAGTACAACGCCATAAGATTATCAGGTTTAATGCTAAAGAGCAAATACACAATATAATTACGTAGTAGGCTTGTAAGCATTTTGCATATATTTGAAATTTTCCTATACTACTTGAATGCCACTGTTACATAGGGTTCGTACAAAGAAACAGAATCACATAGTGATTACTGGTCAAGCACTCAAGGCGCTCATGGATGACCAAAGTAATGTATTGTTCACATCCACCGCAATTACACACCACTACCGGTTTCTGGCTGTTTGCCGTCATTAGGTGGAGGCAGTAAGATTAGTTTCAGTGTGCCTTGAAACAGTGGATAAGCGGTAAATATAGTTATACTTGAATGCCAATGTTTACCACTGATCCACTGTTTCAAGGCTCACTGAACCTAATTTTACTGTCTCAACCGCGTGGAGAAGCCACATACTGCAGTCAACACCTAAATCTTGGGAATGTTACCGTTTGTTAAGAAGCAAAGTTACTAAACTTGTCTAGGAGGATAAAGAAAAGTGTCAGATCAATCTGATGGATAAAATTGAACGAAATCGTTGTGATACCCGGGAGTGTCCTGGTAAAGCTACGCTGGTTAAATACAAAAAATCCCCGGGTGCTGATGAAATAACATCATTCATCCTAAAACAATGCGCTCATGCTCTATTCTCACCACTCTCTGACCTTTTCAACCTGTCCTTGAGTTGTAGCACGGTTGCTAGTGACTGGAAATGTGGATTAATCACTCCGATATACAAAGGAGGGAACCGATCTGATGTGTCTAACTACAGACCAGTCACGTTTTTGCCAGTGGTCTCTAAAGTTCTCGAACGACTTGTAGCTGACGAACTCACTAAACATTTGGAACAATTAAGCTGATTTCCATCGCACCGCACAGATTCAGGACAAGACACTCCTGTCTCACCAATCTTCTCATAACTCTTTATAATTGGACTCGAGCCGTGGACGATGGAATCCTATCCATGCTTGCTACTTGGACATGTCTAAAGCTTTTTACCGTATTAACCACAGCATACTGCTACAAAAATTGGAGCAGCTCGGGGTGTGTGGCGGACTATTGGCCTGGATAAAGGATTACTTGACTGGTAGAGTTATAAAGGTTAGAGTTGATGGGGCACTATCCAGACCAGTAGAAGTTACATGTGGCGTACCTCAAGGCTCAGTCTTGGGGGCCAATACTCTTCCTCGTGTACGCAAACGCTATACCGGAAATCATACGCAGCAAAATCATTTTATTTGTAGATGACATCAAAGTCTGGACTAGCATACGCACCATAGAAGATTGCCAAATTATCAGCAACTTTCATGGGTTACTGAAGAGAAAGACCTGGGTGTGTGGATTAACAGTAACTTGAAGTCTTCACGGCAGTGTTCTGTTGTATACAAAAAGTCCTGTCAGAAGGATCTTTGGTCGTTTCTTAATGCAGATACTCCCACGTATAATTAACACCTATATCATACCAACAATGGAGTATGCTGTTCAAGCATGGTCAGCATGGTTACAAAAGGACATGACCTTGCTGCATCGGGTATACCTCCGCGCTACAAATCTGGTGACCGGGCTATACAACGGGCTATAAGAGGAGCGGATTGCAACTCTAAACCTCTTTGACTTTTCGTACCGTCGTCTCAGGGGTGACTTGATCCTGCTGTTCAACATTCTGCATACAGTGGATCACCCACTTGAACACCTGTTTTATCGGCAAGAAGCACGTGGTAGCAGATCGCAGGGCTACAAGTTAATTATTCCACACTCCAGATCAAATTGTCGAAGGTTTTTCTTTACTGTCAGAGTTTGTTTTATATGGAACTCCCTGCCCCACATATCATTTGCGCAACAAGCCTGAACATGTTCAAGGCTGAACTTGATATGTATATGTTAACCAAATCCAAACTTGCGCCTGAATACACGTGCTGAATTTCCATATGGATAAAACATTTGTGTTGTTTTTATGAATTCCCTATATTGTTAATCTGTGGTTACTGTAAAGTATTTGATTTTTGGACCATTAAAACTTTGAATTACTTTGGACCTGATGACGGAATACAGCCAGAAACCGGTAGTGGTATGTAATTGCGGGGATGCGAGCAACAAATGAATTTCATGCGTACATAAAATTGAAATACATTTTAATTTCTAATAACCACATACCAGTGAGCTTTTTGACGGCAGCCCTAAAGCTAGTTTCCATCGGTTTTGTTTTAATTTGTCTGATCGGAAGACTGGTGCTTTCGAAGAATTCCGCTCGTTCTGTGGTAGCTTCAAGGCGTTCATATTCGTTGCTAGTATCTAACACAACTGGAGTAACATGCTCTACAGACTTTAAAACTTTTTCAGCTACACGAACCATTGGCTTTTCTATTTTCACGCGCAGTAATTGTCCTTCACTCTCTTCGGATATTGTTTCCTCAAATGATTCGTCCTCTTCCTGAAGGCCCAAATCCTTTTCTTTGTGAATCGTCACGGGTAGTGGAGTAACTTTTCGAGTGACTGTTCTATGCTTCGCAGACTCTTTAACAGCTCTGATTGATTCTCGACTCTTTCTGGGTTCTGCTTTTAATTCCCCCAAAGGTTCCAATTGCATACACTTAATCAAACGTTTTCTCAAATTCTGCAGTTCTTTTGTAACGAGTAATTCCATGGTTTTCTTAGCAGATTTTTCGACTTTAAGTTTGACAGCCAACTGAGAAAAGTTATGCACGATTCTGATCCAGGTATCCAAAATTTCCCTGGATGGTAAAAAACAAATAGCCCAAACTTCAATAACTGATGATACGGTCTATTTAATAGAATCATGTAACGTTTTAAGCATTTGGATTGTTTTGACTGCTACAAAAGTCTGATACAGGTTTTTTGAAAATACAATCTCGAATACGTAAAACAAAGTTCGAAAGAACTACATAAATGTTAATCACGTGCGCCAATCTGTTAGCTTATCTAAAAGATGATTTGTGATTTTTCTCACAAGTAATTCATCCTTGCTATATATCACCCGTTTCATAAATATGGTGTATAATAAGCTTGACAGAGAGCATAATTAACGTAAGTTGAATGCTACAATTCACACTGTATACGACATAAACAAAAAATCATTTGAATCTGAATTTTACTTTTGAGTTGAAGATACAAAATTCTCTGCCGATCTGATGACAGCAATAGAGGAGGGGATTGATGAAAATACGTTTCTACATGAAGTACACAAAAGTTGAAAAAGTCAAACAATTTCTTGGAATTCTCGTTGGTGACGATGATTCCAATCTAGTTCTGCATCAACATCTCTTGAGAAGCCGATTGCAAAATAAATTAGACACTTGTACGAATAAAGCTAAAAAAACAGCTTACGGTGACAGTTGAATATCACCGATCTCTGCAAGAAATTATATTGGTTTGATATAGTAATGATCTAGGAACAACCCAGAATGTGTTAAAAAATCAATTTACACATTGCTTATTATATGCAAACTGTAAACATGGAAATCTTATGAATTATAAAATATTAAATAGAACAAGAATAGGATAGATGACTAATATATATGCGGGAACAGACAATGATGTTTGAATTACATGATGTGTTTCCGGGATATTTTCATTGGTGAAAGGATATTGATTAAAAATGATGAAGTTCACGCAAAATGTATAACAGTAAAAAATGGACTGACATGCTAACCTGTCAAGTTCATCTTCTGCGTTTAAAGCAGCTGTTTGCAAGATGCTTTCAATGGCTACTACCTTGCTCCCCGTAGCACAATGGCGTGCAATTCGATCGATAACTCGGCCTTGTGATTCTTGTAATATTCGAAGAATGAAATCACATTTTGAGCGTCCAAACAAGCCTTGTAAAACTTTTTGTGATTCTTCGTCACCATAAACGGCTTTCTGAATAAGTGTACCCACATTCCAGTTCTTTGCAGCAGCAGCCATATAGATTTCCACGTGATCAATGACATTTCGTCGTAAATCCAATGTTTCTCGAATGAGCGCTTCAAAACTTTCTGCACTTAGTTGTCCTTGTATCGGGTCTGTGATCACGGACCAAGAGATAACGTGTCTTATTTTTCTGACCAGTTGACTGAAGTGTTTGATCGCCAACTCGTCGGCCATTCGAGTACCCGCCTCCGCTGAATAAACAAACAGTTCTCCTTTGTTTACAAGTGCTATGAAATCATCCAAGGCTGGCTCAATTACCAGACTAGATATACTTTGTCGCATGTCGCTTATCGTGTTCTGAATAAGAGAATTAGACAGCAGATTTGTCTTGAGTTCCCGCGCAACACGTATCGTTTGCGATGTGAGAGATTGATCATTGAAAATCGAGCTTCTGAATGTGTGGAAAATTTGTAAATCAAATAGTTTCATGCCAATAATTCAGGTGGCTACATATTAAATAGATAAATACAAAAACAGTACAGTGAAAACAATGTTTTGCCATTCAGTTTCGGATCTCATGAGACGGCGAATTAGCGTTAGGGTATAACAGCACTGACGAAATAGACACATTATAGAGGCGTTTAAGTGCCAATCAAGAGCTCTCCGGTAATATGGTGAAGGCCTCCCTCCAGCACATAGTAAGAGAATGGAGTGCCCAAAGCCCAACAAATATGAGCTCATACAAACGACAATTCTGGTTTTGGCAGAATGGCATGAACACGGCTCGAGTTTAGGCGAGATTAGTTCAGGTCACTCAAGATCACACACATACACGCTCATAATGTTCGACGACTACGATTGCGAACTCGTAATACTTCGGGTTTCGGAATGATTGCATTCGAACGGTTTGAGCGACAACATCGTCGAAGGGGTTGACAAGATGGACAACGTCACCCGCAATCGAACGATATGCAATTCGTCAATGTCGGTCAAACGATCTTTGCGCGCCGTGGGCTTTAAATGTATCGGTTGGCAAGAAATAGACTAACAAATCACATCGAAGTGACAGCCGGGTCAGATATGTTGAGGAAATGTGTAGTAATTGTTTGTTTTGTCTATATAAGATAGGCGTGTGTTTCGATATTTGTCTTGCGTGTAATAAACGCCTTTAACCAATCAGCGTGTCTTGTGTTGTGGGATTCGTCGGTGAAGGCAATTAGCGTTGGACAGGTTGACCTAAGGGATGAAGCGAGACACAGTCGATGTGCGTGTATGCAACGCGCATAGGGTTACGTGTTTATTGTTGAACCGATGAATCGAAATGTGATAAGTGGCCAGATGTGTGCCACTTGCCATGTGTTGACCTGAGATGACCTGACGCAATCAACTCCGGCCTCTCTCTACCCCCACCAGCTACAATATCTCATAGGCCAATCCCGTATGTTGAGAGCGCATCGTCAGTATATCTGTCTCGGTTCTCACTTCGATCTGATATGTATGGCTGACCGTTTAGATTCAAACCCTCGTCATGCTGGGCTCGGTTGAGCGACCTTAAGAAATTGTATATTGGTCCTTGGCTTTTGATCTTCTTCATTTGCTAATGTTTCAAAACCGGTTGTCATTTGACAAGTATTCTACCGGAAGCTGAATACTCGTAGGTTCGCAATTGTTGCCGTAAGGCTTCCGGGCGCTTCTTGCTTTAGCGTTGTGTCCGAGGGCGGATTTCCATATATCATCCGGAGTTCTTAATTGGCACTTTTTGGTAACAAAATCGACTCCCTTTCGAATCTGACAAAATTCTACCACCACAAAATAAGTCAAACGACATCATCTTAAGGACCATTTACATGCTATTCCTAATAATGTTGCTAAATGATTAGGCGCTATCGCATTGTTACTTTTTAGTTCACAATACAAAATATCAAATTACATGATTGACTAAGTTAGTAGTTTCTGGTACAGGTATTTTTAGTCGTTGATTTGTCAAATAGAATTTTCTGGTAAAAAGCATGTGGCTTATTCTTGACACATAAAAATTTGAAAGCGTCAAGTCGTTGTTGGCTAAGATTAGCACACCCGATAAGCTTGAATGCTAGCTGCATTTTCGCGCTTTGTTCGCTAACAAGGATAGATTTAGAATAGCTCGGGTGATCGTAAAGAATGTGAGTTTTTATTTAGTTACTCAGTGGTTGTCCCATGATGTGCATGCTTGTTCTACTTGTCAAATGACTTCAATAGAAGAGATATAGAGGTAATTTTTTGAGGTGCTCACATCCCAAGCACAGATAGAGAAGTACATTGCACAGAAATCAAGGCAAATTTAACTAGAATATATTCAAACTAGTCAAAAGTTTGCCAAAAAATTAACTGAGTAACAATGACAGTTATTTCATTTTATTGGAAACAAAAAACCCATTGCCAGTCAAGGTTATTTCATATAGAAACCGTTCCAAGCATTTTGTTTTACCCGTAAAATACTCTACATCACACCAACCTAATTATGATGAACAGTAGAAGAAATGACCCGAAAATTCACGTACCTCATCGAACTGAATTGTTCATCGGGTGTGTTGATAGTTAACCGCAGCTCACGGAGTTGTTCAACTCCACATACCAGCAAACACTTTTCTATTATTTCTAACGTCTCTGGTGTGACTCGCATCGCACTCTCCTCATGAACTGGTCCATCGCTTTCAACTTCAACCATTGGCTCACAATTGATCAGTCGCGCAATGTTTTCCTCTGTGCTTGTGCCGTCTAACAGCATGTCAATGATGGAAGACGAAGAAGCGGTCACTGGCATAAATGTTTGCAAAATTACCGTGGCTTCACGACGTGCTTTTTTATATGCATCAATAAAATTGAATAACGCTTGGTCACTGTCAATCTGCGTTGATATTTTATCGAATAATTCCAAATTCCCGGAGAGAATATTCGACAAAGTTGTTCGCAATACTGGTCTTGATCCAACTAAAGAGGTCAAGAATTCAAACAGATGTGCTGGCGCTCGGATGGTATCCAAGAATGAATTTCGGACTTGCCGAGACTCAAAAACTTCAAGTAACTTGTGTAATGCGATCGCATTTCGTTGAAGAGCGCTGCTAATCAGTTGGTAGACCTGCGATCGTGAACCAACGTGCGAAATCAATTGACTGAGAAAATCTCGAAACTGCTCAGGGGGCATTTCATCACTAACGCTGGGTTTATGCGGCAAAGTCGAAGCACGGTAGCGATCGTAAACAGCATCGATTAGTTGATCCGACGTTCTTGTCTTGCGTGCTAAGAGGAGCTTTTTGTTTATCAACCCTGATGATCTCCTTGGTCTTGACATTGAAGACTTTCGTGGTTGGGGGGTTTCAGTATCTAAAATATGTCATCATCAAACAATGTGAGGAGTTTAGTATACAGAGGAATTAGATCTTTAAATTCCAACATAATCAAACACTTGAAATAGAAAAGTTAGTACAAGTGCGAGCTAACAATTACATGATTTTCAAGCGTTCGTATGCATACAAAATTAAACTATCCACAAGTTTAAAAATATGACGACGCAATACACAATAACAAATGAACTGAAGAATGCAATTGGTCAACACTCTAAATCTATTAGCGCAGGTAATCAAAAAATTCAGAGATGGGTAAAACTCTGATTTCGTGTTTACTTGTAGTCGTGAAGTACGTGACATTCTACATTCTCCTTACTAAGTGCACAACCATATGCAATTGGTTTTCAGGCAGGTTTTGCTTGTTGCTGCTGTTGTTGACCTCCTTCGGTCGACATCGACCATGGATGCATATTACAAGCGCATGACTGCTTCATGCTCCACAGCATTGTAGATGACTAAGCAGACCGTTTTTGAGAAAAAAATCCATCCTTCGTTAATAGGCAGTACTCGGCTGATCAACGGCAGTTGTACGATAACGGCATGATCGACGTCCAGTAGCTGAGAGTAGCATCTGCTCATCCCCGGGTTGCACAGAGCCTCCACAGAGAGCGATTATGAGCAAGTTCTTCCCAAATCCTAGGGTCAATGTCATGAGCTTTCACATCTCTTTGGCAAACGTCTTTGTACCACAACTGCGGTCTGCCCAATGATCGACTTTCTGATTTTAACTCACCATAGAGTAGCTCTTTTGGAATGCGACCATTTTACATTTTTTAATCATGACCCAGTTAGCGTATGTGGCACTGTCTTAGTAGGGTAGCAATATCCCATGTTTTTTCGAGGTGTTTCAAATGTTTTATCATAAACACACTACCATCCATTCACCAAAATTCCGAGCCTCACCGAAATCTTACATACATTTTTGATCAGTTAAATGAAAATATTCCTAAACCTAGTCTGCAATGTCAGAATAATGAGCAATGAGTATAACAGAAACGGATCTATTAAAAATTAGAACGATTGAATATAGCAGCAATTTTCGAACAAGTTGGGAGTTCTGTTTAACTCACGGGACAGTTCATGTGACAGTAGTCCATCAAGACGTTGCCTTTCTTCGAGCAGCACATTTCTCATGAAGGTTCGGGCTTCCTCGTGCCAAGCAGCTTCAATCCGTGCCTTCAACCCCGATAAGCTGCTCATCATAGAATCACCTGCGACCTGACTCAACACGCGATCGTACTTGAAAGCAAATATCCAACAATATTCGATCAATTAAAGTGATGCATTCAATGGAAATTAATCACGAAGAGCAGACAGTTGCCGGAGTGGCAAAAATTCAGTGGCGCGTTTTGTCTACAGGTATGAGGATTTTATTTAAAAAAATGGAAACATTTATTTTTTTATTCAGATAATAATAATCTAGAGCTAGTTAGAGAAAACCTTGACGCTTCTTCTAATCTTTATCAGGCACATACGGCTCGGACATATCTCCGGTTTCATTGACAGGAAGCGGTTTGGATGATATGTCACTCGCACTAGATGGTGTCAGTCTATCAGTGCTATTATTCATACTATCGCCGGTGTCTAAGCTATACATGTGTTTATTGTTAATAACATCTTGTATTACATATTAAATGCAAAAAAACCCGATAACCGCAACGTCTATTCCGAGTACTAAGCCGTAGTTTATTATTCATCGTGGTGAACAATTCGGTAATTTGCTTAACCCCGATTTCGTCAGGCCTAAAATGAGATTAATTTTGGTTTCAGACATCTAACCCTATAGATAGTGAGAATATGATAATAAAAAAACGATTTGTTGTTAAGTAACTCGTTAGTAATAGATGTTGAGTCCTCAGTGTTATGTTTTTACACTAAAAATCGAATTGGCGAACTACCTGTTGAAAACAAGTAGAAAAAACCGGTCATCAATACGCGTTTCACAATGGAACCCGTAAGCACTCTGTGATTTCGAATTAGACACCCGCGGTTCGGCGTACAAGTGGTACCAAACAGTGGCTTAAATTCAACCATGTCTCTAAAACTTTGCAGCGTTTTAATGTTATCTACAATTCTAATACTATATTCCTATATATTATACTATATATATATATTCTAATACTATATATATCTCATATATATATATATATCTATTATATACTCTATAATGCTTACCACCAATAATTGTTCCACTTTCTCATCTGACACCTTCTCCTTAACCTTTTCCTTCAATGACCGCAGTTTCACCGAACGATGAAGAATGGCTTTGCGGATAATGGAGTTTGGCAGGTAACCTGGTAAGTTGAATCAAGATTCATATTTTATCAGTATTCCAATATATACTGGACATCATAAATACATCAATGTATAGATGTTCGTAAAATTTGTCAATGTTAGTCTACCTGATTGAGTACGTTTCGTTATTCAATTACATGAGCTAATTCACGAAAGATTGCGATGGTACTCATTGGTTGATGTAATGCTGTAAGTCTAAGAATTCCGTTTTCATTCCATATATAAATTCTGAATCACCATCCACTTGAATGTTGATTAAGTTGATGTAATGTTGCTATATGCCGCGTTAATTGCCCGCTGTAAATAATATCGAAACTTTTAGCCATTGGTTCGTTAATGGCAGCTAAAAAATTCGCATTTTGATGACAAATCTGTACGTCCATTTAACATCGAGCAATGAAGCCATTGAACATTGACCCATTTTTATGTCAAACGATATTGAACCATCATATGTGAAATCTCAATGAAGGATTAAATGCTGAGTAATTCCGAAACTGCATAAAGTTGTTCACAATCCAGCACCGAATTTCTCGACTTATTCAATATGATAAATAATGATTAGTAATAAGTAATAATATTAATTAATAAGTAATAATCGGTTAAATAACAACTAAGAAAAACGAAATCCGAGCCTTATTTCATACATAATTTTTGGCAAGTTCCGCATGTTACAATTTAATATACTGCTAGATTGAGCCGAGTTGGAGAAACAATGACTGAACTTTTTTAGCTAGATTGATATCTAATCAGTACAAGTATAGTTTATGTTGTTAAGTAAAACCAGTTCCCTACTTTTCAAGCCATGGTTTCCCTATTCGAAGTTCTCGCCTCTATTATGCTTCGATTCCAAGAGAGGCTTAATGCCATTGATATATGAAGTCAAGAAGTTCAGGTCAGTAAGTCGTGAAATGGAGTTATACTGGTAAATATGGAGTGCAACCGGTTATTTTTCTAAATTTGATTGGCCAAATAAACTAGCACAGAGGATTAGCCATCCAAAGCTTGGCTGCATCATTCTTATTTATTACAGGTTTCGGGCTATAGATGATTTTTGGCATTACTATTAACGAGTAATCAATGCATTCGGACTGGATTCTAAATACATAATCGCTTCTCGTGTTTTCTTTAAAGCTTCCAATTACACCTTTAAGTATATTTGCTTTTCCAGTTTTAGAAAATCAGTTGAATATAAAATGCTCAATTAAACCTCTACCGTGGCTTCGAACTCGGCTAATTTTCTACGTGTCATGAACTTAACAATGCCGCGGATCATTAGACCGAATCGACGAGCACAGTATATTTATTTCTGCTCTGATACATTATTTATCGTACCGCTAGCGAATGTTGGTAAACCACAAGTCTGTTTTTTCTAAACGATTTCTAGATTTATATGGATTTCTAGGTTAAGCCATCATTAGCCGGACCGTTTTTTTGAGTATTTAACTGCAATACCGGATGTAACTTAAGTCGATCACGTTGGGTTATTTGTTTCTAATCTTGTACAATTTATTTTCTCGGTATTCAATGGATTTACCTCATCAAACTGCTTCCTGCCCGAATGAGAAAATTAATATCATGCTCAGCTTCATCAAAACAGTCCGGAATCGAGCACTGTCCTGACTCATACATGTGAATAAATATCAATGAAACATAAAATTTCATTCCTAGAAACGCAGGAAATCAACTTAACAAAAATTCATAAAACAGTACACATTTGTTTCGAAAAGCTTTCGCTACCCACAAATATCATTGTTAACTCATTTATTACCACTCATTTACGCAAATTATTACGACAATCTCGACGTTATTGATCCCTCGAAACCCGATGTCACTATAAGTTGAAGACGTAGATCTCTGTCTACCTTGACAAACAGCCAAACTTTGATTGTGGCTTATAATCGATAGACATGCAAGCAACACTATAAACAAATCGTTTATGAACGCCGCGAGCGCTTGACCACAAATCGCTTTGTGGATTCTGGTAAGAACCCTATTTAACAGTGGCTTTCAAGTATAACCTCATTTACCGTTAGTTACGTTTCAGTATTCGAGGCTAAAAAGACAAACTTGGTAGTTTTGTGTGTTATTTCTTCAAATTCAATGTGATGTAAAAATGAACAAACAAATTGTTGATCAGTTTCTCACTTACCAACTTAGTTGAAGAAGCCACGTGGATTTCAATGTCGTGTGTTATTCTGATAATAGTAAATCACGAAAAAGATTTTAATCATTACGGTTTTGTATGTTTTGCGACTACTCATCAGTACCAAATCCATTACGATTTTGCTAAGCTCACCCCCTCTTTGATTTTTTGATGGCTTCATGAAAATTTCACTGTGACCTGAGGTCACACGTTTTTACGTTTGACGTGACGAACTTTCATGGATTTATTAATGTATGGGTAAACAATGGTTGCTAGATGCGCAGGTTACTTTTGTTTCTGGGTTTCGTTTAACCTTAAGCCTAGACATCATTGCCGGATGGTGTACAATAAAGCTTGCCGTATCTTGAGTCTTCTCAAAAGAATATTCCGGATTTTAACGCCCGAAACCATACTCCGGGTAATTAACACGTATATACGTCCTGTTATGTAATATTCCATCCAAGCATGAGCACCATGGCTGAGGAAGGATATCGAACTACTCGACAGGTTTTATCATCGTGCTACAAAGTTGGTCCCCCGGTACAGAAATTTGCCTTTCACAGAGTGAATGTTAAAACTGAACCTACACGATTTTACCCAACGACTGATACGTAGTGACCTCCTGTTGACAGTCAAAATCCTGCATACTGAAAGCCATCCCATTAAACACTTGCTAAATCCCAATGGCCTTACTCGAACACGAACACATTCAAAGGCTTTAAGCATTCCGAATTCTCGATTGGATATTCGTCGTAATTTTTTCTCAGTAAGAATTTGTTTCACTTGGAACTATTTGCCTGAAGAAATCACACGCTCACTCTGTTGAGGTTTTCGGTTCCAAACTCGATTAGTTTATGACGAACCATGCGGTATGTGACTGTCCCTAGTAGTTTTTGAGATATTTTTTATATGTTTCATATACCTTGTCATCCTATGGTTATTGTTAAGCTTACTTCTTTTTATACCATAAAATTTTCTGAGTTTTTGAGTTTCTGAATTGAGCCACGTATGAAAAGAGCAGCTTCAGACAGTTTATTACCGTGAATCACAAGATATATTTTTGAAATAATTTAACAATCATTCCAAAATATAAATCTTCTTCTTCAGGCAATGAATGGATTTTATACACAAGTATGAATTAACATTTTCTAGCGGTCTTTATGTATAGTTAACCGTTTAAAGCACACGTGAAACAAATGCTTTCTGGCCTGCTGTGTGAGGATGGCTTTATTTCGTTTTTAGGCTACACATTTTCCGAGCATTTTGCACCAAATTAGCTGGTGAATATTCGGATTTATATGCTTGCACAAAATTTCCATTGTGATATAATACTTAAATAAATATTTAAATAGTCCAGTTACCATCGGGTGCTAAGATGAGGGGTGGCCTTTTTCTTTTCAGGTGTTGCGTGATCGAACTAGCCTTGGAATCTGGATTAGGCCAAGGGGGGCAAAATATTTCATCGAGGTAGAATGCGTCATTGGTCAAGTCCACATCAGATTGCAACCAATTATTTTCTCCTTTTGATACGCTAGCTGAAAATTCGCTAAACGTTTTATCCAAGGACTTCCACAGGACGGTTTGATCATTTTGAACAGCTGTCTGATGAAACATTTCGCGAGCAACTTCGGTGGGTGAACCATCATTATCGGCACTACTTGACTTTTCACTGAAGCCGCCTTCTTCGAACAAACGGAGATGATCTCTCGGTAGATATTCCATTAAATTCAGACTAATGCAGACTATGTTCTAAAGTAACACGTGGTTGGCTTTCGATTTATTTGAACTTTATTAAAAGGACTGTCACGTGATTGGCTAAAGTGATGTGGGGATAATTTAGCCCTATTTGTGAGTAGAGTTGAAAAAGTAATAATAGCTAGCAAATATAAGGTAGTAAATATGGGTAAATTCTACTAGGCAACAATGCCATATATGTTAAATAATAATACTAATTCGGACGCCAGTATTGTGAACTTTAAAATAAATGTTGCTTTTAATAAGCAAAGATAATGATTGTATTAATTTTATCGAATCATTTTTAATTTCATTAAGGTCCACATAAATTTAGTCGAACCTTCAAATGATTGAGCGGTATAAGATTATGTTTCGTGTTGGAGACAGCTTCTTCTTATTTTCCACTTTTTTATGCGTGTATCGCAATGCAAAGCAGGCTGTTCAAATACAAAATCACAAAGTGATTCTTGGTCAAGCGATCAAGACCCTTAGAAACGACCAAATTATGGTGTTGTTCACATTCCCCGCATTCCTTACACACCACAACCGGTTTTTGGCTGTTTGCCGCCATCAGGAGGAGACAGTAAGATTAGGTTCAGCGAGTATTGAAACAGTGAATAAATGGTAAACAAGGTTATACTTGAATGTCACTGTTGCACAACGAACCCTCGATGTTCAAACAAAGAATCACAAAGTGATTCAGTGGCATTCAAGTATAACCTTGTTTACCATTTATCCACTGTTTCAAGGCTCACTGAACCTAATCTTACTATCTCCGCCTGATGACTGCAAACAGTCAGAACCGGTAGTGGCGTGTTAGTGCGGGTGATGTGAGCAACACATTACTGTGGATATATTGATGTTGTGCACACGTTTTTGCTTATAGTATCTCTGTAAATTTGATGCTATTGTGCAGGGGAATAGTGAACAGGTGCTGATAACTCTACTATTCTATAATCAAAGAAAATCCGTGTTTCTTATGAAATCACACCAAATATACTTCAGCATTGTGTGTCATTTCTATGCAAAACTCTGACTGAATTATTATGCGAATCAATTTCCTATTTGTCATACGGAGGGAATGGAAATCAGGTTTCATTTCTCCAAATTTCAAAGGCGGGTAACGTTCAGAGTTAGCAAACTGCATGCCTGTTACCCCGTTGTTCGTGGTTTCCAAGGTCTAAAGCGTATCATGGCGATCAAACTGAGCACATACCCTGAAAAAATGATTTATTTTCGGAAGCGCAACACAGTGTAAGGAAGTGATATTCTTGAATCACTGACCTCCCACATAGCCTTTTCGAGTGGACTCGAACAGTATATCTTGCGTATAAAATCCACATATGCTACCTAGATATACTGAAAGCCTTTGAGTGCGTAAACCACAGTTTTCTTTTGCAGAAGATGGGATGTTATCGATGGCAGACTATTAGCCTGGTTTAAAAATTATCTGTCAGTTCGGCTTATTCAAGTCTCAGAAGAGGGTGCTTCGTCGAACTAGGTAGCCGTGACAACTGGTGTGACTCACTTATCCGTCCTTGGCGTGGGAAATTAAGATAGCATAAGCTACATCACTGAACAAAATCTATCTGGTAAAGAGTACTCAGTAATAACTGAGCCTTATGCTCAACAAAGTTATACTTGAATGCCACTGTTACATAGGGTTCGTACAATGAACCAGGGTGTACTAATCCAGCATCACATAGTGATTCCTGGTCAAGCACTCAGGCGCTTATGGAAGACCACAGTGATGTGTTGCACACATCCCAATCTCTTACACACCACTACCGGTTTCCTGCTGTTTGCTGTCATCAGATGAGATTAGTTTCAATGAGCCTTGAAACAGTGAATAAGTAGTCAACAAATTTAATTTGAATGCCACTGTTAAATACATCGTGGTTCGTTGTACGAACCCTATTTAATATAAATCACTAAAATTTGTTAAAACGAATGAAGTTAATTTCTGGTTATTATTTTTCATCTTGAGGCATGAATATGTAGAACAAAATAGTGTTGGAGATCAACACAATAGCTGAAACGAAAAAGAATAACCCAAAATAACTTGAGATCAGCTTTGGATACATGGTCCACAGATCCGTTTATAACGTGCGAGATACAATTTTCCAGCAATAAAATGTAGAACATTGAAGTAACAATTTTTTATCAGAAAAATCATTTCATGTCATGTCATATCAGTTTGTGTATGAGTAGGTAAATATAGGAAATAAAAAAATTGTAGTGAGATTTCAGCGTGTGTCCGCATGCAGCTCCGTACCGTTGGCAAATCAATACGTTCAATGCAGATACCGATACATAGTTGATTATTAATGATGCGTTAAATCCAGTTGCATGAATTAAACATTGATAACACATGCGGTAATATAGAAAACAGGTGCAATCCGAAATAATATTACGAAACATGTATGTGTATGACATTAAAATGCGATAATTGTACTATTTAACATTACTGTCAGGATGGCACCCTCCTAATGAATAAAACAATCCAGATTACGTGATCAACCAAAGTCGCAACGGAGAGAAATTGTTGCCCAAGGTCGAAACGCACACACTGGGCGCTTGGACCTCGGACTCCCGATCAACGTTCCATTCCGGACTTGTTCTGTTTTCCTGGCTGTTGGGTTAAGGAAAACGCATAGATTGATAGAACACAACGACAGTCTCTGCTGCAATATCGATGATAAATCCATCATAACAATTACTTACAAGGTTTTGTTGAGGTATCTTCTATACGAAAACAAATGTATTTCCTGGTTTCATCGTTTATTCTAATTACCGATTCTTGTTTTAGTAAAGATTAGACTACCATCCACGTACTTTTTTACTTTGAACAATCTACCAGATTATGTTGTAAACTCACCAAATCAGCAAGAGAAGTCTTGATGCCTTTTTGACCCTAAACCCTTGCATCGAAGAAAATTATACATTATTAACACCATGTACCTCGACTTGTCATCCCACCAATCGTAAACAATTTCTGCCCTTTGGATTTTTGCCTGATTCTTGAACTGTTCAGTACTCAACCGAATCCCATTTTTGGTTGTTATATTATTAGTAATTCCCATATTGTTCTGTTGTTTTTTGTAAAGCATTTTAGACCATAAAATTGAATTGAACTGAATACTTTAGCTGGCGTCGTAAAGAAATTATTCAGGGTATCTTGCGACTATGAACCACTTGATAATGATGCTTTTTACAATGTCTCACCCACTTGGTCACTTATTTGTAATTAGTTCTAGACTCATGACAAGCACTAAACAATTTATCCTACAAAAAGCAAACTGGCACAATTGTTGGCCTCCTTCGGTCGATGTCTACCATGGATGTACATCACAAATCTCATGAATTTTCATGTTCCACAGCTTTCAGAATGACTAAACAGTCCGATTCGGGAGGAACAATCTCTCCCGCAGCGCTTGAAACGATAGGCAGAATTGTGTCATTGACCGTCAGTTGCACACCGGCGGAGTTATGTGCGTTCAGCAGCCAAGAGCTCTATCTTCTTCTCCCCAGCTTGCAGTCGACGCTTTATTTAATACCTCCAATGTGAGCGGTCAATAGCAAGTTCTTCCCAACTCGAGGGGTCAATGCCAAGAACTTTCATATCTATTTTCAAACGTCTTTGTACTGCAAGTGCGGTCTGCCCGATGGTCGACTTCCTGATAGCAAATCTCCATAGAGTAGATCTTTTGGAATATGGCCATTTTCCATTCTGTAGACGTGGCCAAGCCACCGCAGGCGGCACTGTCGTAGTAGGGTAAACCTGCTCTGTAGACGAGATTTTTAAAGCACTTCAACATTAGTCACTTTGTCCATCCACGTTATGTTCCATATACGACAGATGCTTCGTAAATGTAAAGCATTCAGCTTCCGTTCGTGTCTTGCGCGGCTGGTTCAGGTTTCACTGCCGTACAGTAAAACATTTAGTACGCACGCGCTGTATACCTTCATCTTTGTCTTTACAGTCAATTTGCGGTTACCCCAAAAACGAGATTTTAATCCGGACAAAATGACAGCTACTCTGCCAATCCGTGTCTAACGAGAGGTTATCCGTAATGGTTGAACCAAGATATGTGAAATGATATACTGGTTCAAGCTGACAGTTTCCAACAGTGATGATTGGAGGCGATACGGTCCCATGACCAAAGACTTTGGTATTGCTCATGCTAATTGTTAGCCCAAAGGCTTTGAATGCTGACGAAAAACACTTGGGTCATCCATAAGCGCCTTGAGTGCTTGACCACGAATCACTATGTGATTCTGTGTTTGAACATCGTGGTTCGTTTTACGGCACTTTGTCTGGATAAGTCTTGTGCTTTCACACAAACACACATTTATCCATTGTTTCAAGGCTCACTGAAACTAATCTTACTGTCTCCACCTGATGGCGACAAACGGTCAGAAACCGGTAGTGGGGTGTAATTTCGGGGGATGTGAGTAACACATCACTTTGGTCATACATAAACGCCTTGAGTGCTCGACCATGAATCACTTGTGATTCTGTGTTTGAACACCGTGGTTCGTTGTACGAACCCTATGCAACAGTGGCATTTAAGTATAACTTTCTTTACCACATATCAACTGTTTCAAGGCTCACTGAAGCTAATCTTACTGTCTCCACCTGATGACGGCAAACAGTCAGAAACCAGTATTAGAGTGTGATTTCGAGGGATGTGAGCAACACATCACTTTAGTCATCCATAAGCGCCTTGCGTGCTTGACCACGAACCACTATGTGATTCTGTGTTTGAACATCGTGGTTCGCTGTACGAACCCTATGTAACAGTGACATTCAAGTTTAACTTTCTTTACCACATATCAACTGCTTCAAGGCTCAATGAAACTAATCTTATTGTCTCCACCTGATGACGGCAAACAGTCATAAACCGGTAATGGAGTGTAATTTCGGGGAATGTGAGCAACATATCACTTTAGTCATACATAAGCTTCACCACGAATCACTATGTGATTCTGTGTTTGAACATGGTGGTTCGTTGTACGAACCCTATGTAACAGTGGCATTCAAGTATAACTTTGTTGAGCATAAGGCTCAGTTATTACTGTTTACCCATTAACAGATGGATTTTGTTCAATGATGTATCTTATGCTATCTTAATTTCCCAGGCCAAGGAAGGATCCCTGAGGCACACGAGTTGTCATGTCTACCTATTTCGAAGAAGCACTTTATTCCGAGACTTGAACAAGTCGAAAAGCTTCCGAAAATAAACCATTTTATTCAAGGTATGTGCTCAGTTTGATTGCCACGATACGTTTCAGACCTTGAAAACCACGAACACCAGGGTAACAGGCATGCATTTGCTAGATCTGAACGTTACCCGCCTTTAAAATTTTGAGAAATGAAACCTGATTGCCAGTCCTTCCGTATGACAAATGGGACATTGATTTACAGAATAATTCAGTCAGAGTTTTGCATAGAAATGACACTCAATGCTGAAGTATATTTGGTGTGATTTCGTAAGAAACACGGATTTTCTTTGAATCTATGATAGTAGCGTTATCAGCACCTGGACACAAGTAACAGTTGTTTTGTCCAATGGGAAGATACGCGTTACTTTTGAATACAGTTTTATGTTAACGCATTCTTCTCCATACAGTACGGGAGAATACTCGTTGTCAAGAATATCCTCCCAATTTGCTGCATTCATGACCAGTCTAGTTTACGCGAGTAAGACCGTAACTCAAAGTTTAACTAAACAGTGTCTGTTTACTATTCTTTTGAAGATCTTTGGACTTCGCTCCATTTTAGATAGTAAGTCTGCTTAGTACTGTATTTTTTGAAGAAATAAGTTTATTTACATGGTTTCTTATTGTTCGAAACGTTTTCCATGTGGTTTCAATTGTTAACTGGAGATTGTTTCTCAAAACCATATTCCGTATTTTAATTCATTTCCGAGTGCGACTGCGAAGTTTGAAGTTAAATGCTTTTTCACATCGTTCAGGGACATATAATAAGAGATAGGGATTTGTCAAAACTCTGGACCACCGCCCATGTATTCCGATGTCATTAATTTGCCACTCGTTTATCAGACTTTGTGTTTTTGATAGTTTAGACATGCACACGTTTCTGATGATTTTTTTGTTCGCTCTGCTCAATACATGCTGTCGGAATTCAAGATGAAATGGTCGCATGATTCTACCGGGCTATTATATTTAATGTTTTCGATGTAATATTCTTCACTTGTCGAGTTTAGATTTGGCATTGAAGGCATATATGACATCTGTATCTTATATTGCTTTTCAAGTGATTTTTAAATGGAGTATCTTCGAAAAGCAGCTGGATGATACCATTAATGGTGTTCAGAGAAATTATGTGGGACTTCATCAGGTTAGGCAGATTAAAGATTTTCATGATCAAGATTTCGGTATGGTTTCTCGAGATTTTCAATTGTAGTTTGCCGATCAGAATCGTACTATAAAGTTTCGGGGCTGCTGTTGGACGATAAGTTACATGGATTATACAATCCTCGCCCTTGGTCTTTGTCAGCAAGCAACATAGCAATTTCTGACGCACCTAGTCTGAATCTCTCGGTTATTTGCAGGTCATTTTCCGATCACATTAGAGTGCCCGAACTCCTCATAATGTGATTTCAGCCCACACTCGGGAGTAATTTGGGTAGCCTTTGCACTCCATTGTAATTGTGTTTCTCGCTTCAGATGATTGGGTTTCATTAGACCGGATCTTATTTGATGCAGAGAAGGTGGCATTTATATCAATATTTTTGTTACCACAAAAGATAACACCGTTTAGGTTTTTGTGTTTTGATCATTTCCAGTTGCAACGTACAGTGCCAAACATAGAATTCATCAGGAAGTTGAATTTTAGTAGACTTGGCCCATCACTTCTGTAATTTTTAGAAAAAGGCCGCCAAAAATTATCAACGATTGTGGTTTTCTCTACACGGATAGTATCGACCAGAAAACGTCACCACCATTAGTGATGTTCAGCTCGCTCTTTGGCCGACAATTCTGGAATTCTAAGGACGATGAGTTTGCGGGTAGATATCTTTCATATGTCGTCTGTATTGTCAATCTGATTCCAAAATGGAATATCCAGATGAAGTCGTATATTCTGGGCCGTGTTAAACTTGAGAAGGTAGAAGTTTAATAGCACGCAGTCTGGGTTGTGATCATTTTGTAAGTTAACACTTGACAGTCTAGGTTGACCGAGATGAGTCATATCACACCGTAGAATTACACAAGTTATTGCTAGCGACACGAAGTGCTAAATTCCATAATGTTACAGTGTTCCTTCAATTTCTCCTTACGGTATTTTCCTCGGTCTTTCAGGCTCGGGAACTTCAGTAAAAAATGAGTCCTAGAAATAATAATTTGAGATTGGTGGAAAATTTATTTTTATTCGTTTTGGTACCAACTATTTGCTCCAAGGCTCGTCATTTATTTGAAAATTTATTCGAGTTTGGTTCAGACCCCTTGAAAGCAAGTGGATCATATGAACAGTTCAGTTGTAGCAAATTGTTCGGTTACACGCCCAACGTTGACCATCGCCTTCAATTCTTTTTAAAACAGGAGATGTACTCTAGACGTCAGTTCATATTCAATTAGTCATTCAATAAACCTTCAATCCTCTCTATATGTTTTTGCAAACTCAACATTTTGATATTATTTTCAGTCTGTGAGATCGTGGCCCTAGTTGTCCAATTACAAGTTGCAGATATGCATAAATTACAGAAATAGCAAAATCCCGGCATTTCGTCTTCCGATCGAAAATCTTAGGAGCACGAAACATCTTGCATAATTGGATTATAGTTAACACTATCCATTTGCGTACATTTGAAAGTGTACTCAGTAGCACATGGCGCACAGAAAATTACAAGATGCTGAGCAACAAACATTTACTGCATTGATAAGCTTTACTCAGTATATGAACAATTTACAATGAAATCGAATTTCACTATTCGAGTTTAGTCCACGAAATCTTTCTTCTTCCATATATAACTGGTAAACGCTAATTAATCAATATAATATTAATTAATAAATGATATCTTTGCATAAAAGCAACATCTGAAAATTTGTTGTTTGATAGAAAGAAGGTCTCAAACGTTTGCCAAGGACCATTATTACAATAAAAAATTGTCCATTCTGCACGAAGTTTTTGTAAATAAAGCGTCAACGGTATCCGATAACCCCCATTAAAGACCGGTCTTAACTGATCCACAATTAAAAGTATGGACAAATAACACGCATTTGTAGCAATTTAAACAGATTGCTCTTTGATATAATTTTGGTAAGTGACAACGCTTTGTGTGATAAGTGAGGGGAGAATAGCCGATTGAATAAATTCTAGTTTGCGTTTTTATTGGCTGAAATTTGAAATCTATGATAAATTGCATTGTATTGACTCAAATGAACCTGTCAACCAACGAATAGAAGTGAGAATTGACCATGCTCAGTATTCGAATTACGTGGTATATATTGATGTATATTTTTTAACAATAGGAATACGAATCACAGTATTATTGATTGTCATTTGATCAATCACCAAATTATCCTTGTTGTCTTTTGTATTTGGATGAATGGAGGTTGTTCGTTTTTAGCTTTACTGCAAGTGAACAGTTCTCCGAACATCTGTGTTGTAAACATGGTGGGTTTACATTTATAATGTTAAAATCACTTAGCGACTTCGGAGAATATGTTTTCAACCTCAGTATTATAACGTTATTCTAAGATCGCTTGTTAGATACCGAAACTCAACATGTAGTGGAAAAATATTATTCTGTATACGACATACGATTCATCATTACTAAAATTGTAGGTATCGGTATAAATTATAAATGACATGTTCATTCTAACATGTTGTAGCGTTTGATCCAGCGGAGATTTCACCACTTACTGCGTACGCCTTCTGAATATTGTACCCAACAAACCGGAGCACACTTATCAGAGTAACAAAGCATACAGATCCAAAAAATCACACGATATACATGTCCCAAAACAGACAACGTGAGCGACGTATATTGAGCACCATTTCTCTTGATGACTAAGTATTTGGCACAGCGGCTATTGACTTTAAATGGCCCAGTGTATAAGGCTTACAGGTGTTTGCGCGTGTGATCAGCTCGAATAAAAACAAAAGCAAATGACTTTAAACCACTCGGCAAGTAAACGTTAGGGTTGTATGGGCGAGTGGGGGTGGCACACATTGACGCATGAATAATTTCAAGCGATTGACATAATGGGAAACATTAATGTCTGCTGCCACGCCAGATTCAACTCTAAGGGGAGAAATGTGACGGTAATTCAATGTTGTGCGCCCACAAACAATGCTAGCCTTGAGTCGAAAGAAGAATTCTACGTGCGTCTGCAGTCTGTCCTAGACAAGACACCCAAGCAAGATATAAAGGTTTTGATGGGTGACATGAACGCGAAATTAGATCCAGACAACACAGCGAAAGAAACTGTGATAAGTACGCATGCCCAAGGTGAAATGAATGAGAACGGTGAACTGTTCGTAGATTTTTGCGCGCTCAAAGATCTGGCCATCGGAGGCCGCATCTTGCAACACCGAAACATCCACAAGGCCACCTGATCATCACCTGATGGTGTTACTGCCGATCAAATCGATCACCTATCGATTTCACGGAAATGGAGACATAGTCTCCTTGATATACGCGTAATGTGATGTGCGGATGTTGCTTCAGACCACTACCTTCTAAAGGCCAAAATTAAAATCAAGTTAAGAGCTTTCTATGAAACCGGCAGTCGGCCTAGTGTAAAGTATCACACGCAGAAACTGAGGCAAGAGCGTACAAGAGAGATTTTCTCAATCTCACTGAAAAACAGATTCGAATCGCTTAACAACTTAACCCCTGAACTCCTAATAAGTGAACACTGGACCGCTCTGAAAGACTGTTGGCAAGACACTTGTAAGCACGTATTTGGCAGACGGGTAAAGAAAGACAAAGAGTGGATCTCGAGTGAGACTTGGACACTGATCAACTCGAGAAGGCAGCTGAAACAACAGATCCTCCGGTGTAAGGACACCAAGCAGAAAAACCAACTGATCGAACAATACGGCTCCCTAAATAAAGACGTGAAACGAAGTGCCAGAAGTGACAAGAGGCGGTTCTATGAAATGCTGGCAACGGAGGCGGAAAATGCAGCAGAAAAAAGAGACCTGAACACCGTCTACAACATTACCAGAACCTTATCAGGAAGAAAAATACCTTACGGCAAAATAATAAAGGACGGTGAAGGTAACCTTATCAGTCAGGAATCGGTGCAAAGAAAGCGATGGATGGAGCACTTCAAGGAACTCCTAAATCGACCAGCACCTACTTCAGTCACTGACATCCCACCTGCAGCAAATTTGCTAGACGTAAACACCGACCCCCCGGTCGAAATGAAATCCTTTTTGCCTTAAAATCGCTAAAGAATGGCAAAGCACCAGGTCCAGATGGGATTCCACCAGAAGCTCTGAAGGCTGATTTGGACACCTCGGCTGATATGTTACTTCCTCTGCTGCAGAAAATCTGGTCAGAAAGACGGGTCCCAAATGATTGGAAGAGAGGTCATTTGGTCAAACTTCCAAAGAAAGGGGATCTGAGGCTATGCAAAAACTGGCGAGGTATCATGCTGCTCTCAGTCCCTAGTAAAGTACTTACGCGCATCATCCTTCTGCGTTTGCGCGACGCTATCGATCAAGTGTTACGGCCAGAGCAATCGGGATTCAGAAAACAAAAGTCTGGTATCGACCAAATTGCAACCCTCCGCATAATAATTGAACAAAGCATTGAATGGCAATCGCCTCTTTGCCTCAACTTCATAGATTTTGAGAAAGCCTTCGACAGTGTGGACCGCGAATTCATATGGAAGCTTTTGCCACACTATGGGGTCCCACCGCTGTACATGGACCTCATAAAGCAGCTGTATGAAGGTGCCTCCTGTCAGGTAATTCACAACGGAAGACTGACCGATCCATTTGCAGTTGAGACTGGCGTTCGCCAGGGATGTCTGTTGTCCCCAATGATTTTTCTGTTGGTAATAGACTGGATAATGAAACAGACAGTAAAAGGTGAGAGGAATGGTATCGATTGGAAGGAATCCGAGCATTTGGAGGATCTGGAATACGCTGATGATGTCTGCTTGATATCACGTGACCCCCAACGTCTTCAGAGAAAGACCGATAGACTAGCACACTTTGCTTCATATGCAGGACTACGCGTGAATACCGAAAAAACAGAAGTCCTCCGTGTGCTAACTGATGAGCACCCATCAATCACCATCAATGGTAAAGCAGTCAAAGACGTCACGCAATTCGTCTACCTCGGCAGCATTGTTTCAATAAGTGGTGGCACGGACGAAGACATAGTCGCCAGAATCGGCAAAGCAAGATACGCGTTCATAGCTTTGAAACCCATTTGGGAGTCGAAGGTTCTATCAAAACGCACGAAACTCCGTATATTCAGAAGCAACGTCAAATCCGTGCTACTCTATGGATCGGAAACCTGGCGAGTGACAGCAAAGTCTTCTGGCCGCTTGCAATCATTCCACAATAATTGCCTTCGTCGAATTATTGGGGTAAAATGGCCAGAAAAGATAAGGAATCAAGACCTGTGGTAGATGGCTGCTAAGGACCCGATCGCCCAGCAGATCAGTAGAAGAAAGTGGAAATGGGTTGGGCACACCTTGCGGAAACCTTATGATGACATCACGCGTCATGCTCTGGTATGGAACCCAAACGGAAAGAGACGGGTCGGACGCCCAAGGCTATCTTGGAAGCGCTCGTGTGAAGAGGAAATCCGCAAGTGTGGACTTAACTGGAACGACATCAAACTGGCTGCTATGGACAGACCAAACTGGAGACAAGTTGCCGAGGCCCTATGTTCCTCCAGGAACTCAAGGGATTAAGTCAAGTTAGCCACGCCATGGGTTGCGATTAACTCACCAGGGAGGCGGCGTGAAGTGCCGTGAACAAATTCTGGCGCGAAACAACAGATTTCTTCTTTGACAGTAGCACGTATACCAAGAAGGATCATTGGCAGCTTCTCTGCACAGTTTTCCGTATTACCATGTGACATAAGTGCGGCTTTTAGCTGCCGATGGAACCGTTCAACAAGTCCGTTAGCTCATAAATGATAAGCTGTTGTTTATATGTGATTAACACCTAGAAGAATAGTCAACTTACGGAAAAGGGTGGATTGAAACTGGGATCCGAGATCCATAGTATTAGTTGCTGGGACTACATAATAGCTGATCCAGTTTTGCATAAACGTTTCCTCTACGGTTTTTGCTGTAATATTGGCTATAGACTAGCGGCTGAAACGGTCGACTCAAGTTAAAATCTATGTAAAACCATTAGAGATATCCAGAGGACGGACAATGCCAAGATGAACATGCTGAAAACGTTGATTTGGGGGAGGAAAATATCCTGGGGCACTGAGAGTATGGCGTTGCACTTTGCTGCGCTGACACTGGATACAGGCTTTTGTCCAATTTTGAATATCCGCGTGCATTTTTGGCCAAACAAGTGGATCGGTGATCAACTTAATAGTAGCACGAATAGTAAGGTGGGAATGGGAATGAAAGTGTTCAAAATGGACTTACTAAGTAACTTTGGTACTAAAGGTTGAAAAATCACATAATAAAGTCAAACTCGAATTGGGATAGAGACAGGTTAAACTCTAAGAGATGATGTAGATTGATGTTGCTGTAAGTCCCTGTCATGTTGCTGAGCATCTGCTAAATGCTTGAGATCGAAATTCGATTGACTGATTGCGGTGAGTTGCATGCGAGAAAATGCAGCTGCAACTGTGTTCGATGAAGCAGACAGATAACGTATATCAATCTCAAATTGTTAAATATAGTCAAGTTGACGTTTCTTACGGGGTGAATAACTATCAGCTGTAGCAGACAGGGCAAATGTCAGAGGCTAGTGATCGGTGCAAACAGTGAAATTGCGGCCTTCGAGCAAATGGCGAAAATGGCAAACAGCAAAGTATATCGTTACAATTCACGACTAAATCTATTGTAACGTTTCTGTGTGGGTTGGATACGACGGGAAAAGAATGCAAGCGGTTTAACAACGCCATCAATACTTTGCTGTAGGACAGCCCCGACTACTGCTTGGGATGCATCAGTGGCAAGCGAGAGTGAAGCGTGAGTATTCCTGGACTTGTATGATAATTGAGATGCTCCATTCAATGAGGTCTTCAATATTTCAAACGAATTAACAGCATCAGCATTCATTTTAAATTGACGCTTATTGCAGCGTAACAAATCGGTCACTGGTTAAGATATGTTGGCACAATTCGGAATAAAATCTTCTGTAATGAATGACTAAACCAAGTAATCGACGTAACTGTCGAAAAGCATTGGAACATGAATAGTCCGTGATTGATGAGAGCTTATCGGGTAGGGTTTGAATGCCGTTTCGATCGATTTGATGTGCTAAAATTTTAATAGCAGCGACAGCAAAAATGCATTTATCCGGGTTATCCACCACGCAAAACTTTGAAAGTCGCTGAAACACCGCATATAGATATTCTGCATGTTCCACGTGAAACAAACTAGCAATAAGAACGTCACCAATATATACATTCAATTCCATTTTAATGGTCTAAAAGGCATATAGCTTAACAAAAACCACAGAATAATATGGGAATTACGAATAACATGGGTTAAAAACGGGATTTGTTTGCTTACTGAGCAGTTCAGGAATCAAGTAAAAATCCATAGGACAAAAATTGTTTTCAAAGTTCAAAGCATTTATGGTGTGAAATATATAGGTTCAAAGTTTGGATTGGTCGACATGATATTGTCCGAATTCGATTCGAATATATCCAAGTTGGGTGAAAGTGCAACATTACAAGGTAGGGAGTTTCAGGTAAAGCATACACGTACAGAATAAAAATACCTTCGACAGTTTCGTCTCGAGTCGGGAATAAGTACTGTATAGTCGATACTCCGGCTGGTTCTGGGTGTTAGTCGCGTGAATAGTTTATTTAGGGGATGGTTGGGGGTACGCATTATATTTAACATAAGAATCAAATCACCCCTAAGACGGCGGTAACAAGAATCGAATAGATTGAGACTTGCAATACGATCTTCGTATTGTTTGTGCTTTAAATCGCGTACGAGCTTGGTGGTCCGATGATATATTCTCTGCAAGAGGCTGATGTCCTTCTGTATCCAGGGTGATCAAGCCTGAACCACATACTTCATTGTTGGCCTCAAGTACTATCAATTATTCAAAAAACCGTTTGCTTCATGAAACTCCCGAACACGCGTTTTAGCAGTAGCAGTACTCGTGACGTCTTTTCATAGACAGTTGTAGCGTTATGTGACGGTTTCAAAGTGCTGCTCATGAACAAAAGATAATCCTTGGAAAACTTGGTCCATGATTCTCTGGTGGGTTTGAGCAGCGTTGCGTAAATGAGAGGGTATTTTTGAAATTTGAGAAGACTAAAACGTGTGGTGATGGCTGTTTTCAGGATATCTTCTTTGGTGACAGGTATCTGGTGGTGAGCACACACCAGGTCTAGTTTAGAAAACAAAGTGCGAAGTCGTGTATGTGAAGGATATGGTAGTGATCGGGAATAGTAACTCTGTTAAGAGCAGGGTAATCTTCATATGGACGCCAAGTGCCAGCTTCATTTTTCTCAACCATGTGAAGGGCGCTTGTCGAAGGCAATTTGGATGGTTGTTTGATTTCAAGTTCAAGCATGAGCTTAAACTCACGCTTTGCGGCATCAAAGTTGTTTGGAGCCAAACGAGGGGTCTTTTGAACACTAGAGGATCACGGGTCAGAATGTGGTGTTTGACGTCATGCTAACCGTAGTAGATTGCGAACACGGTTCAAAAACTTGGAAAAATTCTGTCAGTACGTCACTGAAGGCTGATGGGATGTCAGGGGTAAGTATTTGAATTGTTCGGATTCGGGAGTCACAGATGTTACCAAATGAATTATTCTTCGTTATATTGTTTGAAAGATCAAAATGAGAATGTGTACTTTGACATTGGCGTGTGTGAAATCCATCGACTGTTACGTCTGAGACCAAATTCCATAGAAAGTTATCTGTGACCGAAAGTAAAATTTTTCGTGCTGTTTGCTGCCTGTAACTTCAAAGAAGACGGGTTCTTGTGTTCCGTATCGGATGGTGGGATGACGCTAGTTTCGGCACCAGTGTTGATGAGGAATCGAATTTCAGTGGACCTGTCGGTAACGTAGAAAATAATGCTTAGAAGGGTGTCAGACAGAGTTGCCGTGTCTACTACCTAGCTTCGCGGTTTTCCTGCTTTGACAAATTTATGTCGTAAGTGCAAAGTGGCGTGCAAATCAGGGCCTTTGCACCGATTCTACGATGATAAAAGCATAAACGTGATCCGCAAGAACGACTGGTGGATCGTATTTTCAGCTGACCGGGATGACGATTTCGAGAGTTACTACGGGATCGTGCGATGTTTTGTACTTGCATTGACAAGATATGGAACATCGATTTCAACTGTTCAAAATCCCTTGGGATCTGTTGACATAATTTACGATTTTGTCATCCACAGGCTTGTCTCCTTGTAATTGGAGCATGTGTCGCAGGTGTTGTGACCTACTGTGCAGTCGCATTTTTTGTTGCTCTGACACTTCTGCTCATATCTTCGCCGAATCTGCTTGGATTTCTCTCATTCCAAGAATTCTGTGCTACTTTCGATCATATCTATCGGAATTTATTTGTTTTGTTCTTGTCAACGGATTAGCAGCAAAGTTATCATATCGGCGTAAATTTCACAGTTTGCTCACGCGCGCAAACTTTTTTCAATCGCTAACTATTCTACGGTTTTGCTATCATTGCAAAGATCGCGTCGAGCTACGCATTTTGATACTTATTTCTGTGTTCTAGCTTGTGTAGTTAACGAGTTATATTGGATTATTTGATACATGACGAAATCACGTGTTCCAAAACAGCCACCTCGACCCGTCGAACAAAAACCCGTCACACAGCCGAACAACCCAATTCAGGCTACTAACATGTTTCACCGCATCACGAGAACCAACATACGGACTAAAAAATCGATCGATCAAACTGTGGCAGCGACATCGAACCAACTTGACCTCATTGCCAAGTGCCTGGATCCGGCGAACGCAACAATGGTCACGGCCGGCCCAGCTGATAGGACGAATCTCGACACGCAGAATTGTCCCGAAGTCACGTGCAAAGCATGCGAACAACCGGTGAGTCCCATGGCGCGTAAAGTATAACGTGTTTTCTGTGTATGGGTAAAATCCATGGTAAATGCGACCGTACTTTAGCCCCTGACTCGATAGCATTATTAAATAATGAAATGGTTCCAGGTGCATGCTATGTCTGTGTTCGTTGCAGAGCTACATCTTTGCACAAAGCCGATACTTTTGAAACGAAATTAGAAAATAGAATGGCCTGTTTGGAGTTGGGCCTTCGACGTGTAGAAGAAATGTTGGTAAATCATGTGAGTACGCAAGTGATCACTGATGTAAACCATCATATCAATACATCGATTTCGGAACCACCATTGAAGGAATCTAAGACTAAGGCTATTCGTGTGCCAAAAAAGCAAAAAAGCAGGGTTATTCCCGTTTTGGAATCAGCTAAAACGACCACAGAAGTAGGAAATTCTTACAGAGATATGCTGTTACGGTCGACCTCAGCTGTACACTCCAAAACTGCTGTACCCGACTCACAAAGTCAAGCCACAAATGTTTTTAATTCTAAAACGCCTGACTTTCCGATACGCAAAAAGAACACCCCATACACGCTGAACGTGATATGTACGAATGTCAGCGAGTCCCAAGAAAGCCTGTTTGATAGCAAACAGAAACACGATGTCGGGAAATGGTCTGAACTTTGTCACCTAATGAAAATTGAACACGTAAACGCAGAAAAAGTGACTCGTCTAACCCGCCATTCAACTTCACCTCATATTGGTCAACCTCGCTTGCTCAAGGTAACACTAAATGCGAGGCTGATATCGAGAACGTATTGCTGAATGCATACCTACTCAAGTCAGATTCCGACTCAAACTGCCGCATATATCCCGATGTACCATGGTGGGAAAGGAAGGGCAGCTTGAACGTCAGGGAACAAACGGTATCGCGAAGTATAGTTCTACTTGGTGTACCAGAAAATACTTCTAGAGCATCGAATCAGGAAACCGTAGAGCACGACGTCAAACAATGGCGCTACATTGCGTGTTCTCTCAATATTTCTAATGCCGTTGTTGTGGACACTTTTCGAGTTCCTTTTTCGCCAAAATATAAGGGGGATGGACCGAAACCTCTGAAGATTACGTTCTTGACCAGCGCTATGGCTGAAATAGTAAGGTCGGAATGGACAAAAGGGAAACGAACATTACCCAAGGATGTTAGACTTAGCCCACCCAAACCAAGTCAAACACTCTCCCGTTTGGAGATAGCGGATAGCAGCGTTTCCATCCAAATGGAGGAAATCAATGCATCAAAAAACGTCGTAGGTCCGGCTCAAATCGAGTCGGACTGAGCAATTCACACCGAAAACTAATTGTCGATTCAAGCCGTCGGCGACCAATAAGACGCACACATGTTTTACCATCCAAAGAAGCCGGACCAATAACTTCGGTTTACACCCCGTCATTACTCACGAAAAATACGATTAAGTGCATCTATACAAACGCGAACAGCCTTTTCAACAAATTAATCGAATTGTCCGAGATTTGTAATGAAACGGCGCCAGACATAGTTGCAGTAACAGAAACGTGGTTCCATGCCTCATTGTCTGATAATGAACTCTCTTTGCCCAACATGTCTCTATTCCGGCGTGACCGTTTAGGCGATGGCGGAGGAGCAGCACTCTACTTCAAGCAATCGTTTATCTGTAGAGCTATGAACGACGTGATCCTTGATATCACTGACACACTTTGGTGTTCTCTGACTCTTACTTCAGGAGACCAATGCATTATTGGAGTGATCTATCGTTCTCCAACAGCAACTCTCGATCTAAACAATAAACTGATTAATGCTTTGCGCTATGTAACAACGCGATACAATACTCAAATATTAATAATGGGGGATTTCAACTTTCCCCAGCTCTATAGCCGGAATGATCATCCATCAGAGGCACTTGAAAATGAACTTCGAGCCGTTTTGGATTACGCACCCCTTTATAACTACGTTTTTGGATTTACTCGTATGAGAGGATCAGACCAGCCGTCTACCTTGGAACTTATACTTACATCAGATCCCACAGCTGTTAAGAATATCGTTTATAAACCGCCGATCAGACGAAGCGATCACGTTGTCCTAGAGTCCGAATACGTTTGTAGCGCTAGGCGCAATAGTGACGGGACAAAATGCGTCAGAATGGTGAACTACCGTGCTCTGTGTGCCGAGTTACAAAGCACTAGTTCCGCACAACTGAATTACTCCGATCCGGATAGTCATTGGCGATCTCTCTTACAGCACCTCAAATCTATATTGGAGGAACATTCAATGTTTGGTTTGAAGAAAACGTCTCAACGAAATAAATTTTTACTACGAAGTGGATGAAACAAAGGTCGGTAGCGTGGGATTTTCACAAGGCTACCAACACAGCTGATTCTTGGGCACAATTTACATGACTGAGAAACAAAGTTATCAGCTTAATTCGAGATGATGAACAAGCGTTCTAATCGCAATTGATATCTCAGATGCACCAGAATCCAAAGCTCTTGTATAGACTTGTAAACGATAGAACAAATATTAAACAAGGAGTCTTTGCTCTGAAAACTTCGTCCGGCTTCACAAAATCCATAAATCAGACCGCTGACCTGTTAGCAGACTTTTATGCTGCCGAAATCCATGGAGCCTGATTAGGAACCAATCGTTCGACTTGACCGACCGACCTTGAGTGAAGTATTGATTACTCCGATGGTGGTAGCGCATCACTTACGAAAATTAAACGTAAAGAAATCTCCAGGACCAGACGAGATAACTCTGAAGCTGCTCAAAACTCGTCATGCGCAGCTATCTGATCCTCTATCTTGCACGTTTAATAATTTGCTCCAAGCTGGCGTAGTGCCACAAGACTGGAAACTGGGACAAATAATACCCATTTACAAAGGTGGTTGCCGTTCTGATGTTAAAAATTACAGACCATAGACCTTGCTGTCTTCGGTATCAAAAGTTTTTGAGCGAAGAATAACCGCAGAAATCGTGCGACATCTGGAAACAAATCAACTTTTGGCAGTTGCACAACATGGATTTCGCAGAAATCGCTCTTGTCTAACAAATTTGCTGACAAGCTTAGACGATTGGACGAGGATTGTAGATGCGGAGGGCTGTATTCATGCGTGCTACCTGGACATTTCTAAAGCGTTCGACAGAATTGATCACAATTTACTCTTGAACAAGCTAAAGAAACACGGTGTTGTTGGAAGAATATACGAATTGCTAAGAGATTACCTCAGCAACAGACACATCCGAGTTCGTGTGGACGGCCTATTGTCGAAGAACATCGATGTCACTAGCGGAGTTCCACAAGGCTCAGTGCTTGGACCAATACTGTTTCTAGTCTATATAAACGATATACCACTGCCAAATGATAGTAAGATGGCATTGTTTGCCGACGATATAAAAGTATGGAGACAAATCAGAAATGCTGACGATTGTATCTTGCTGCAAAACGATTTGAGTGCTTTGTTCAACTGGTCATCTGAAAATAAACTGTCATTGAATATGCTGAAGTCGAAGATGATTCAGATTGGTCGTGACCCTGGCTTTTACTATCCATACAAGCTCGGTGACATTAACCTGGAGTTCACCGAAGAAGAAAAGGACCTCGGTGTCTGGGTTTGCGTCTCGGCTGCTCGCCATGCTACGGTGGATATTTGGACGTTTTTCCCCTGGGTGTTTTCCTCTCATGATGAATACATATATACACCCGATTCTAGATTATGCCGCACAAGCATGGACACTATGGCTCCAAAAAGAAATCTTAATCCTGGATCGCATATACCGGAGAGCTTCTAAGCTTGTCATTGGTCTCGAAAGTATGCTATTCACCGGGCGACTCAGACAACTGGAAATGAGGACACTTGCACAAAGGACAATGTGAGGTGATCTCATCCTCGCATACAAAATACTCACTACTGTTTTCCACCCCCTGGATATATTATTCCACCTTCTAACTTCCAGCAACAGCCGAGGCCATGGTTGCAAGTTGGAAATACCACATTCCAAACGGAACTGCCGCAGGTATTTTTATTCGGTACGTGTGTGCTTTGCTTTGAATTCCCTACCTTCCGATTTCGTGAGCTCAAACAGTTTATCTATATTCAAATCAAACCTTGACTATTATATGAGAGTTAATCCGAATTTTCCCCTAAACTATTAATAAGCTATCATTGTCCCATTGATTTTGATTTTATTTATACTTATATGTACATTTGTACCTATATTTCCACCCTGTGGTTATTGTAAAGTTAATTGCTTTTTTAACCATAAATCTTGAATCTTGAATCTTGGAGTGTGGTCACCCATTTCTACGCTGAAAAAAAAATTCTGTTAGTTTTGCTCGTCAGTAGACGAAGTACGTGAGATGATTGCATATATAAGGGCATCATGCGGATTATCAACAGTGCGGTTGTATATTAAATCAGCAACCTCTTTTGCGACTGACGGTGGCACGATACCAATTAAACGGTTATACCGGGCTCGTTGATTTTACACGCGGTAAGACTCAAATAGTGCCTTGATTTGTGCGAACCAGAGACGAGGGTCGTTCATACCAAAAGAGGGAAGACTAAAGTGCGACATAGCCTCTGTAGAAATATCCTCATATGGTGTATCAGAAAATGCTGACTTGAGCTCCAATGAAAAATATATATAATAGCAAAATCAAAATAAATCCGAGTATATGTTACGAACGAAAATTTCAAAAAGAAAATTGTTCGGTGCTCGCTAATTTGTTGGGTTTGTGTAACGTTTCGCACGTGAGTAACGCGTATTCCACCCGTTTCTTAGTTCGACAAATTCAAAACCACAATTCGGATGTTATACGGTACTGTAATTAGCAACAATTACAACAACAATAATTATACAAACCTCAACTGTCAAGTAACGTACAGCAAACAGGAAACAAAATACTCCAGAATCAATTATATCAAATGCAAACAAGTTCAATGACGACCTGAGATATAAATAGAATGAAAGGAGTTACCAAAATTGCCGTCCAAAATATCTATCAAAGACAAGACACCCAAAAGTGGTGTGAAAATGCAAGCCAATTACAAGTGCCCAAAATGGCAACCAAATTCAACAACAATGACCGACAATGGCCGAAACGAACAACTAAAACAAATAATTGACCAAAGGCGTGTAAAGAAAAGATTTTCAATAGCAAGTTTTTAATAACAAAAGAAATGTTTTCCATGAAATACAGCATAAATATAAAATACCGGAAAATATAATCAACAAAATTTAGATTCTGGAAATTGTTTCAAAATATAAGGTAAAGACGAAAGAAAAGGAAGAATTTCACAAAGATGCATCTTACAGTTTGATCCAGTGGAGATTTCACCACGCCTTTTCATTATTGTACCCAACAAACTGTAATAAATTTTTTCTTGTGGTAAAACGACCGAATCCGTCCTCCTGTGATCATGGTTGGAAACGTATTGTTGTTCAGTTCAGTTCAGTTCAGTTTAGTTTGCACAGGACAGTTAGTTGTTGTCTAGCCAATCGAGCGTCTAGCATTTGTTTCTGTGGAATGCTGCAGAGAAACACGCATTGCTGCAAAAATGTTTTTTGATGAATACTAATTAAATAAGGATTACAGTTTATCGTTTATTCATCAATATACATAATACATGTTAATGAACACAATACATACATTGTTCATAGCAGAACAATAGTAATATTATGAATTACATTCGTCATTCATATATCATTCTGCGTTACAGATCCGGTTTGTTCATTTTTCCATTATTTCAAAAATTCATTCCAATTGCATTTGAAATGACAGGCCAATTTTTTCGATTGATTTGAATGCATACCTGCAGTGTCTCAAAATTGTTTGAAAATCGAAATCACTTCATGAGAATCATACATACACAACAGCATTCTCATTTCAAATGTGCCTCGATGCAAACACATTGAAACATGTTAATACCTGCGCACATATTAATTTGTCGGATCGAAATTTTGTAACACGTTGGATTAGCTCAGCGTTTTCACAACGACAGCAAGTTCACTGTTGATGTGTTCGCCACATTCAGTATTTGAGAATCGTAAATTTATTTTCGAAAACCGAGGATTGTGGTGATGTATAATAGATTGTAACATGTTTATTAATGAGAACTACTAGTGTTCGATTATATAAATTATACAATATGACAGTTTAGTAGCACTGTGGTGGTTCAGGCTACGTGAAATTACAATATGTATGTAAAAAGTAAAAAGGTAACCACTCACAATAATTCTTCGATTGAATTGGAAACGATTCTCCCCAGCTTGGCAATTGACTATTCGGGTCCAAACGTCAAAGTATTATCACCGCGGTAAATCCAAAAATTAGGTGCGGCTGAAATATGGAGCAGTCCTTTTATAGCAGGCAAGCAATCTTTCCACAATCCACAGTCAGAACTCCAAGCACGCAGTACGGGTATCAAAGGAGATGAGAAGGGCAACTCCGAGCAAACGAAAATTTTTATTCGTAAAATCCGGGTACAATTCAAAAAGTGTACATTGATTGATACAAACAAAAATGTTTACAGAAAAACGCCATAGCACGAGCGTATACAACATAATATATTTTGGTGCAAACATCATCATCCATTATACAACACGACCGGTTTCTGTCTGTTTGGTGTCAATTGATGGAGACAGCAAGATTAATTTAAGGGAACCACGAAACATTGGTATAGTAGCAGAAAAGCTACAGTTGTATGAACAAGAATCATCTCGTCATTCTGTATTTGAATATCGTGGTTCTTTGTAAGAACTCTATGTAGCAAGAGAGAATATTGTTGTGTAGGAGAAACCTAAAAATGATGCGATAAAACAAAATCATTTGAGAGTTTGCAAAATCTATTTGACTGATTATTGAATTTTTAATACACATTTCTAAAACAATACAGTACACAGAAATTCACACAAGCTTAATGGAATTAGCGCATATTAACCAAACAAATATTGTGTAAAATGTTGTTTTAATTATTGCTACGAAATATCCGGCCATTTTTACGCGCCAGTGGAATATGTTTAGGGTGAGTATCGGTTTGGATCTACAGTTGGCGTTTTCGTTGGAACTAGTTAAGGTTTAAAAAACGATCCTCATCTGAACCGTCTTTTCCATCGGTGATCGGCGTATGCATTGCCTTCTGAAATTGCGGTTCCTCAAGTTTACGCAACGGTTCATCATTCGTAAAAGCTCTATTTAATTTTATTTTGCATCTTCGGAATTCCTGAACTTCCCCACCTGAATCGCTCGTTCTGCTTATCGTTTTCTATCGCTATCATTTGCGATTTTGTAATTTTTGTGTTAAAAATGGTAGCGCAAATTTTCTAATGAGCTCTGGTGTACATTTTAAATCTGAAATTCTGGATTAACAGTTATAATTCTGGCCGTAAAAATCATAACCTCGGATTCAATTAACGCTGGATGAATACTTTTGGGTGCGGCCTATCGTTAAATTTCGATTGTAGCCTTTGGAAGTGTTGTTTTCGACCGCCTCACGTAATGTTTCATTTCAGGTTGATTTTTTTGTTGGTTACAGTAAGTCGTTCGATTGTGTGCCATTAACAACGTGGTTCTAGGCAATTTTCCATACGCTAAACCTTGCGTTCAGCAGTCATAGCGAGCTCTGATATAGGAAGATTAATTCTCGACCCGTGTTATTTAAAGTCGTTGTAAAGGACATTCTGGACATGGTTGCTGCCGATTGTCTATTATTCTGGAATTTTGGGTCTATGTCATAGATCAATCAATCAATAGTTTATTACGGTATAAAAAGCGGGGAGCTTGTACAAACCGCAGGGTGGATTGTGCGGTGGATCGAAAAGAAAAGAATAGTAAAATGTTCGAGTTTCCAAGGCCTTATAACGGGCCACATTCGCGTTAGCCTGCTCCATCAGTGGATTTTTGTGGCATTTGGACAGGTAGGGCGTCAACCCGAGACACCGCTACCCACCACATCCTCCGGAACAGGGTCAGCCGAGACTGTGCGCTTGGACTTCCGATACTGGGATTTGGAAGAGCAATGAAACTGGAGAAGTGTTAGAGGGGTAGTGACGAAAATGCAAATGGCACAGAAAGAGAACTTACCGTTGCCACGAGGGGGTATTAGTGTCTTGGGAGTGGGAGATTTCATGGAGGTTGGAATCGAGGAGACCTTTGAAAGAACCGAAAGAAGCGGATTCAAAAAGCTTGCATAAAAGAGCATTCCATGGACTGCAGACTCGCACCGAGAAAAAACCTGCGGCGACATTCAAGTCGACTTTGCTGATGTAGCAACTTAAGTCCATGTCCTCGGAGATTTGTGCTGATGGAAGGGAGGGTCGCTCAGTATCCGGTATGTAAGTATCATGTCTCCACGGAGAAGACGGTACGTAACGGAGTATGTATTTAAACGGCGTAATCTCTCCTCGTATGGCAGGTGGCGCATACCGCGGACGAGCTTTGTCGCACGCCGTTGGCCGTTTTCGAGGAGTGACATGTCCTTGCATAGCCACGGCCGCCAAGCCTGCACTGCGTATTCCAAGTGTGGCCGGATGTAAATGTTCAACAGAGTCGGGAAGAGAAACCGGTCGAACTTGCCGAGGGCGCGGGGAAGTAGGCCGGTGGTGCGGTTGGCTGCAGCTGCTGCGCGTTTGCATTGTTCTGTGCAACCAAAGTCTTGCTGAATGATAAGTCCAAGATCCTTTTCTTGCCGAAAGCGTTGGAGTGTTGTTTGCCCCAAACGGTAGGTAAAACAAGCTGAGTGACGGATGGGGAGAACGCTGCACTTGGATGCGTTGAATGGAAGATAGTTTTGTGAGGACCAACAATGTAGGCGATTTAAGTCGTCTTGTAAGACACGGGAATCATCAGACGATTTAAGAGAGCGCCAAAGTTTGACATCATCAGCAAAGAGGAGGAACGGGGATTTAATGTCTTGTCCGATATCGTTGATGAAGATAATGAAGAGTCTTGGACCAAGAACCGAACCTTGCGGCAAACCACACTTGATTGGAAAGGGGGCTGAGTAGCAGTCGCGCATACGAACACAGAGAAAGCGTCGTATAGGAAGTATTTCATCCATGATACCAGGGATGATCCAACGCCGTAGGAAGCGAGTTTAAGGAGAAGGATGTCGTGATGCACACGGTCGAATGCCTTGGAAAAATCCAAAAATATAGCATCGACACCAGTGCCTTCGTCGATGGATTTCGTCCATTCATCTCGTGCGAGAAGCAAATTAGAGGTGCACGAACGTTTGGCCCGAAAACCGTGTTGCTGTTTGATTAAAATCCGATTCGTTTCGAAATGTGAGACAATGCGGTCAGAGACAATGCTCTCCATGACTTTAGAAATCACTGATAACAGCACGATGGGGCGATAATTTGCAGGATCAGATCGGCTGCCGCCTTTAAATATAGGGTTTACAACACCTTCCTTCCAGGCTTGTGGAATGGTAGCCGAGTCCAAACAACGTTGAAAGTAAGTTATAGCCACAAGAAGTATATGATTTAGTCATGGAAAAGTCGCTGGTCGCTGCCCATAAATGAGGACAAATCGGTCGTCATAATCCGAGGATCTAGTGAAATTTCTTGAAATTATTTCTGAGGGATAAGCCTATTAATGCGTTGAACATCGAAAAGACTTCAGAATTACAGTTCCGAATTTTTCCAAGCGCTACTAAGATGTGGGTCATTTGGCGTTTTTCGCGGCCATCACTATGCGGACGTTTTCAACGTTCGTCCACTGAGAATATACAACGCATGGCGTAACCACAGTTAACGCGAATTATTTCAGAAGGTACCTAAGACTGCAGTCTGAGCCACCCTGAATAGTATAATAGAGCAGAGATTACCCAACATTTACTCGTTACAACCTCGACAGGAAATTTTCGACTTGGTCACGACAGCGCATCCTTCTCGGCCAATATAATGACGAGATTCTGTGGTTCTTCAAAAACGTAGGCAAAGCAAGAACACGTGTACATGAATTCAAGATGCAAAAGCCTAGAAGTCAAGCTGATTATTAAGAACACGCTGGTAACACGGGTGGTGAATAATTGTAACAAGATACCGACCGAGAAGCTTGGGGTTTAAACCCGTAGCGATTTAGTGGTAATCATCTACTATTAAATTTTGCCTTGTCAGCCAAGTTCATGTTGCGATGAAGCTTAAACGATGTGACATCTCTTCTGCTGCGTTCCCGGAAAAGATTAGGCTACAATCGACGTAGTGTTGAACTCCCTGTCTACAGAGTAAGACGTCATGTTGCTCGGGGATCAATGTTTTGCAAGCAAATATAGGCAATATTGATGTGTGTATGCGCATTTCGTTATCAAAGCAAATCAAATTGGTTTAACGCCAAAGAGCTTCTCTAATTTTGGTTCGTGCGTATACTATTAGTGATGTCTAGGCCTGGGCAACATGACAGTATCTTAGCCCACGTGCAGCCTCTGACTTTACTCCACTTTGCCTAAATCAGGCTTGTGCTTTCATACATACGTACAGAGTGCGTCGTGGAAGCTATTTCTTCGGGTTGATGCCACGATTGTTCTACGGTGTCCCGTACTGAAAGCCAATGTTGTTCGATTTAAGTTATTGGTACCATATACTTGAGTATTTTAATCGCTTATTGGTGAAAAATCACATTTCTCAAAATATCTAAAGGATCGTATGTACAAGGAGATAGATGAAGAATTTTGCACAGCTAAATTCAAAGCCTTTAACTGAAGCCCCATACTCACTGAGATTTTTTATGAATTGTTCAAACCCAGACATTCTCCAGTGCATCGGATGTGCAGTTGTACAGTACTTCTGTGCTTTGCTGCCAACGCCATGTTAACATCGTGCTAAATTGATTGGCCAGGGGTAGTGAGCTGCATGCTGAAATGCGCTGGAGTCTCACTATCATTTCCTGTTCTTTTTTCTTTCTCATTTCTGTCTAGGCCTGGGCAACCTGACAGTATCTTAGCCCACGTGCAGTCTCTGACTATGCGGCACTTTGCCTGGATCAGGCTTATGCTTTCACACATACACATCCATTTTTATTTTTTCATATTTGTCTAGTCCTGGACAACCTGACAATATCTTACCCCACCTACAGTGTATGATACTGCGGCACTTTGCTTGGATCAGGCTTTTGCTTTTATTAATTCATTCAGCGTGTATCAGTGTTTAAGCAGGAGAATTTCACCCGGTAGCATGCTTGGAATAGTCGAAAATTTGTATCTCAGAAGTAGTAAAAGTGAACATACGCACCTAAATTAAGTCCAAATGTAACTCAACCTCGGAGAGAAATGGATAGCTTAAACAGTTAAGGCGACTCGTTCTGTGACAATCTAAAGATGTGTTCACAGTAGTGAGCAAGAGAAAAGACAGTCAACTTCGGTTATGTACAATGTTCAAATGAGATTTCTATGCAAAGGACAGTTTTTAATTGATAACAGACGCTCCTTTTATCGTGTGTGGGCGAAAATCCAAATGAAAATTGTAGTGGTGTGCTCAGTTGTTCCAGTCACGGTAGTCTATCGGATTGAGGCGCCGACTGGCCAACGGTAGTGAGTTGCATGCTGAAACACGCTGGAGTCTCACTACCATTTCTATTTCCCCCCTCATATCTAAGCATACTCAATTTGACAGAAAAAGTTATAATCGTCCAGAATGTTTACATTGTACGCCTAAAAGTGTTTTGGTCGATATAGCAGCAATGTCGGAAGCATCCAAGGCGACACTAGATGATTCCTCTGATTTTTGGCTTTCCACAGGATGTAAGCTCTGGTTTTCTTAGATTTTTGAGACAGGCGCATTGTTTTCATAAATAATCCGTATTATTTTGAATGATAGGCGTTTCGGAGTTAGTATCGTAAACGGAATCCAGATGAGACAGTGGTTCATCATGATGCTCTGAATATCACTGACTGCTTTATATTTTGATGTCATCACCGAACAGAAGAAAGAATGCATTTAGTGATATTAATAATTTAAATCCAACCACAGATACTTGCATGATATAACAATCTCTCTCTCTCTCTCTATATATATATATATATTATACAGGTTGTCCCAAAAATGTATACACACTTAAAATAATTATAATCATAGTGTTTGTTAGTATTTCATTATTTCAAATGTATAAAATATGTTATAAGTAGATTTTATTATTTCCTTGCTTATTCTCAAACTGTCGTCCATTTTAATCCAGGCACTGTCGACAACGCCAAACAATGGAATCGCATACATCATGAAATAATTCCCTTGGTATTTGGACGCATTCATGCTCAATGGTTTCTCTTAATTCAGCGACTGTTGCAGATTTCGTTGCATAGACTTTGTCTTTTAAGTATCCCCATAAAAATCTATTGGTGCGAGGTCTGGTGAACGGGGAGGATATTCGTAAAAACCTCTTCGTCCAATCCACCTGTATGGCAAGACCTCATCAAGGAAAGACCTAACATCGCGATGGTAATGTAGGGGTGCCCATCTTTCTAAAAATCAAACTCTTCATCAGTTTTCTCTAATGCTTGTAATCACGGACTGCTGCAGCAAGTTCAAGTAAATGGGACCGGTTACAGTAGAGTCAAAAAAACGGTCCAATTAATCCTCTTGATGATAAACCACACCACAGTGTCATTCCCGGTAAATTGACACGACGGTCGACAATAACGTGTGGATTCTCAGGTCCCCAATAGGTACAATTATGACGGTTAATGTAACCATTTATCTTGAATGTGGCCTCACTCCACACAATCTTTCTTGAAAAATCTACCTTAGCCACACATTTCTAAATACCACTCGCAATACTGTACTCTTCGGTCTGGATCATCGTCCTTAAGAGCATGAACTAATCTTGGAATATAACTTTATATATATATATATATGAATGGGTAGCCTAAAAAAGAAACGTAAATATTTTTTGTCCATTTACAGACGTCGTTCTTTAATTTTTTTGTTTTTTTCATTGTAGTTTATGACCCATCAAAAAAATTATATCAGTGGAATTGTGATGATGCACTCTTTCCATTGATGTCGGTTCATTGCCACGTTACCAATGTGTCATGCCAAACACTCCACTTGCACCCCAATTAGGCAAGCGCGCTCGTCCGACCTTGGCAAAACTAGAAGTGAGCCTTTTCAAGCCACTTCCAAGTTAGTGGCTGACTTTTAGTAGCCACTTTTATCCAGTCTGTACCATAAAGCGCTCGGCTCGGTAACCTTTCAGGTTTCATGCACGAGGCGGTGATTACGTATTTTAATGGCTGTCTGCCGTGGTGTTGCAACCGGAAGTGAGCAATCCTTCCCAAGCAATGTTGGTTGAAGACCTCCCGTAAAACAATACCGTCTTTACCGGGTGGAATATTTCCTTCCTTTCAAATCACGTCGCTTCTAGAGGCACTTAAGTTTAGTAAATGCTAGTCGTGAGTTATGCTGGTCAACATGATCGAGAACAAGATCATTTATAACAAAATTTGGCAGTTCGCCCGTCCAGTTATGAAGGACCACTTTACAATTGCTCGGCTAAAAGAATAGCCCATACTTAGATACCTCCATTGCCATCATATGCAAGGCCTGTTGTATAAATGTTGAATCTTCGCCCAGTAAGGCAATATCATCAGCATAATCAAAGTCCATGACACGCCTTCCTTGAAGGAGCTCAACGCCACCCGTGGAGAAACCATTAAAAGTACTCCGGAGGACGTCCTCGATGGCAAAGTTGAACGCGGTGATTGGACAGCCTTCTTTCACCCGTAGTAGTGTTGCCAGGCTATCGCACCCTCCCTATCGAGTGAGCGTATAATTTTTTAGGATAGCGACGTACTTCGATGGGATACCATTGCGAGGTAAGCAGTTCCGTGGGCGGATCTGTCAAAGACGGTTCTAATATCCAGAATCACAATGGTTGGTCGAGGATACAGGTGTCGGTCTTCCAGCAACTGACGCAGAACATATATCTGGTCTACACATCTGCGCCCTGGCCGAAAGCCAGTTTGCTCTTCGCGAAAAGTGCCCTCGAATCGAACAAGTATGGCGATCAATATCTTAGGTACCACTAGAATAAGCGAAATCCCGCGATGGTTGAACGGCACCATATCTGTATCAGACTGTGCAAATATATATACAACATTCTATCCGTACTCATTTTCTTGATTGGTATTATCAGCTATTCACCACAGGAGGCAGGTACCGTCTCATCCATCCAAACCATTGAGCACCTCGTGGAATTCTGCTACGGCTGTCTCGCCTCCTTTAAAAAAATAGCTGGTGGAGCTCGTCGTGGCCCGGCGGGGCTGGCGATACTGACCATTGCAAGGGAGATTGAGGGATGTTGACAATGTCTGAAGGAGGATGCTGACTAAAATATTCTCCATCTTTCTAAACGCCCACGAAAGCTCGTTTTACGCGAGCTATCAACCCTGCGACTTAGGGCCTCAGACAGTAATCACGTGGCAAAGCTTTCGCATGTTGCCTATAGCGACACTCTTTCCATCTCTGAGACGCGTTCATTCCACCGAATCTCGGTAAGGCATGGCGCTGTTCGAGTAGCATGTGGGACTCAGCAGAGATCCAGCGGTGTGACGGTTGACGCGAGACTTTGCAACATTCTTAAGCAGAGTGGTAGATTGCTTGCTTAAAGTAGTGCCAATGACGATCCATCTCGACCGGCTGGTTTTTTGAAAGAGAAATTGATGGAGTATCCCAAAATCTGGCTTTTACTTCTGATAGCGATAAAGCGTTTTGCCTAGTTTAAGACGCTTTGGTTTGGGAATTCCTTCGAATTGAAGGTTGATTGGAGGCAGGTAACATATGTCGAAACCTAGGGTCTCTAGCGATCAGGCAATTCCAGACTTCTGGTTGTTGCGGAGCACGGACATTCAACGATGCAAACCTGATAGTGGCACGCGGTCGGATGAGCGTTGGAAATCGACACCTGGGTAAGGCATGGCGCTGTTCGAGTAGCATGTGGGACTCAGCAGAGATCCAGCGGTGTGACGGTTGACGCGAGACTTTGCAACATTCTTAAGCAGAGTGGTAGATTGCTTGCTTAAAGTAGTGCCAATGACGATCCATCTCGACCGGCTGGTTTTTTGAAAGAGAAATTGATGGAGTATCCCAAAATCTGGCTTTTACTTCTGATAGCGATAAAGCGTTTTGCCTAGTTTAAGACGCTTTGGTTTGGGAATTCCTTCGAATTGAAGGTTGATTGGAGGCAGGTAACATATGTCGAAACCTAGGGTCTCTAGCGATCAGGCAATTCCAGACTTCTGGTTGTTGCGGAGCACGGACATTCAACGATGCAAACCTGATAGTGGCACGCGGTCGGATGAGCGTTGGAAATCGACACCTGTCTCTGAACAGTTGTCTGCGACGGTATGCATTCTGCATTGATGGTCCGAAATGCATCAGGGTGTGGGGGATGACGTGCTTGCGAAGTAGATTCTGAAGAGTAGCTTTCGAAGATAGTGTTCGTAGTGAGTGTATTCGACATCATCATCGTTGAACGTAGGCGTGATACTTCCCGGTTGCCTACACCAAGGAGATTTCATTGAGGGGGTCCCACACCGAGTGTTTAGTGCGTTGACTTTACCATTTATGCAGCGGGGCGAGAAAGGTTCACACATATCGGTGATTGACGAAGCGGTTCGTAAGCTCTTTTCCATAAATTTCAAGTTCGGAGCCCGATAACCCCGTTGTGGGATTGGTTATTGCAGTTTTCGCTTGCGCACCATACAATGTAGGACAAGGGCAGTGACTTGATGCGGCTAGTCACATCCGCCGCGTCATAATGTCATCATTGGATTTTTGTGGCTTTCTATAGAGGCGAAACCCCACCACAGACCACCGCCGAACCTTTCGCTGATCCCGGAGAACTGAGCCTACCCAGCTGGCATCAACGTAGAGGTATTTCGACAAGCCAACCGAACATCACAAGTTATTGTAAAGAGCTCTTAGAGGGTATCCATCCCTCCCACTTGAAGTCTTTCATTGTGTAAGACACTTAGAATCCATTGTACAAGTCACTCTGCTTTCTGCTTCTTACCGTAATAAAATGTTAAATTAGATTTCGATTGAATGTTTCATTGCTGCATTCTTTTCGCCACATATTCAAGTTTACATTCATTTATATTTATTTTCTGTAAAAATATTAATGACATCTTGCCATACCCCAAATTGAAATTAATTAGATGGATTAAGCATCACGCTCCAACGCAAATCCTGCTGACATCCAAATTGCTTATCGGTCGAACAATCCCGATGACAGTGCATTGCATGATGTTTTTAACGTAAAACCCGCTAATTTGTGGGTCCAGTTGTGTACATTTTTCTAGTTCTATTCATGAATTATCTGCTAATCTTAGCTTTACCGTGTTTTAATATTCCATACAAATGTGTGAGTTTCAGATTGATTCAGAAGAGGAGAGTTGCCTTTAGGCTTCATTCACCAGAAGATCTAAAACGACGACGGATAGAATATTTAGTATAGATAGATAGAATAGAATGCGAATTACAATAATGCAAGCATACATGAATACACAATATTCTCCTCGGCTGTTTAGATTTGGTTATACATATCGCGAATTCATGCGTCTCGATTTCGAAGTTCTTACGGGCGAATTCTTTGCTGTTTTTTATATAGTTGAGAGGAATTTGGATTGTTTACAATCGATGAATCTCCTTTATCACTGATAGGTTGGCAGTCAACGGGCACTGACTCAGGAGCGTGAATAGGTAATGGTGGTGTAAGATTTCCGTATCCGATCAAAGGCCTACTGGGCAAGAGTACGAAGTGAGCTGGTGTCTTCGCTTTCATCAGAAAATCGCACGCGATCATACTGGGACTACATTCAAGCAGCTCAACTTCGTCGACAAATGGCTCATACTTTGAGCTTCTAACATTTCTTCGCATCAAAACCGGTGTAGTGAACCATGAGAGAAGTGACGAACCATTGCTTGATTTTCTACATGCATTCGTGTGTAGTGGTGGTAGGGGCCGTACACAGCAGTGATCTAATGGAATGTCTAGGTCTGGGCAACCTGACAGTATGTTAGCTCATGTGCAGTCTCTGATTTTGCGCTACTTTGTCAGGACGAGGAAAGGCTATGGTAAATCTCGAATACTCGTTATTAATTGTCAAAAGGTATTTGTTCTTAGAGATCGAAGGAAGTGGGCCCGTGACATTTGTGAAAATGGGGTTTTGACTCAACACAGATGGTACATTAAGACGTCATTGATGTGATTTCCATTGAAAAGGGTAGATTTTTATGGTTATAAAATGTGCCATTCTGACAACGCCTGGATGACAAAGTGAGTTGTGTAGATATTTGAGATTCACATTGTGAATGCTGCGCAGCTAACACGTGGCAGGGCATCTGCGTCTACACTGGCTACCCTGCCTGTAGATCACGTCAAAAGAGAAAGGCGATTATTCGAAATGACATCTTTTTATCTTGTCATTTTTTATTTTTTTAGAATGATGTATATCATACAGGATACTGATCGTTGCTCCGTCAAAAACGCAAAGCGATGACCGAATAAAAATGTTTCCAATTTCTAAGGGCCTTAACAATTGTGTAGGTTTCTTTCTCGATAGCTGAATGTTGTTCCTCACTGTGAAAAAGTGTTCGTGGAAAAACGCCACAGGTCGATTGTTTTGTGTGAGTGTTGCTGCAATAGCGAAATTCGAAGCATCCGTTTCAACCAGCAATGGAAGCTTATCATCAACAGACACGATTGCGGCAGATTCGATATCTTTTTTATTGTTTCAAAAAGTGTTTGAACTGCCAAGGGATGGGGAAAACAGCAATTATGAACAAGAGGATGGATTTTGTCAGAAAAATGCGAAATCCATTGAGAATAGTAAGAGAAAAGTCAATTTATCCGCTGTTAAGATTTTAAGTCGTGAGAATACGGTAGACAACGTAAACAATCTGGATCTGTCTTTCCAAGTAACAAGCTTTTGGTTTGAACGCCAATTATACCTTTATCGTCGTTAAATGTACCTCTGCTACTTCAATGAATTTTCTCAAGTTCGAATTATGTTTATCAAGTGTTTGACCACAAATTGTGATGTAAGCATAAGTACCTTCAAGCTTCTCGTTTCGAACTATATTGTCGATAACACGCTGAAAGCTTGCTACACCATTAGTGACTCCGAAAGAAATCCGGCGAGATTGGTACAAGCCGCCGCAGGCTTCAAAAGCAATGCATGGTTTCTCACAATCATTGATCGGAATCTGATGACGCACTTTTGATGTCTAACGTACTAAACATGTTGAATTGGGCGATTTTGTCGATTAATGCATCCAATTGAGGTAATGGATAGGCATCTAACTGAGTATAATGATTAATGTTCTGACTATAATCAACGACCATGCGTTTTTGTGATTTTCGTGGTCGATAACCAGAGCCTGGGCCCTCAATTGAGGTTTGGAGGTTTCCATAGTTTCATCTAAAAGTTGCTGCACTTTAGATTCGATGAACCTTTTGTCATTATGAAAGAACGACGGGATTTCGTAGCTTTTAGTTTGAAGTGTGAATGTTCATTGCCAAAAAAGATGGTGATTTAATATGTCAGCAAGAATGCCACATAGAGTAAATGATGATTTCGAACCGTTGAAGTGGATTTCAACTCAATGATGCAGTCGTAAGAAGTCGTGACAAAACGATAACCTTTGTGAATGCAGTCAAATGTGTATTGGCCATTGAAATCTGATTGTGTGACTCAAATACTTTGCAGCTAAATTTGGAAACGGTAGATGAGGCAACAAAGCCCGCAGAACTCCCAATATCAATTAGTGCTTTCAGACGACAGTCATTCAAAGTAATATGTGCAATAGCGCTTGATAAGCTACTTGGGATTGTAGCTATCGTGATGGATGAAGTAAGCTGAGAAATACATGCGGTTGCTGATTTACCAGAACGACAAACCTTATGATAATGCCCTTTCTTGCCACCTCCTTTACAGAGAGCATCCCGTGCAGGGCAACGGTATGGCGGGTGTCTATCAAATCCACCGAAATTGATTGGCCATGGGTAGTGAGCTGCACGCTGAAACACGCTGGACTCTCACTATTTTTTCTTCTATTTCTCATATCTGTCTAGGTCTGGGAAACCTAACAATAATATCGCCCACGTGAAATCTCTGATTGTGCGGCACTGTCTGGATCAGGCTCGTGCTTTCATACCATACCACAGAAATAACAGGTCTTGATAGAAGCAATACAAGGTTTCTCGGGTTTGAGATTGCAGCTGAAATTTGTGAGTGTTAGGCTTGTGATTGTTGATGCGCTAGATCAAGTAAGCGCGGTTGCTGAAATAGAAGTTCAAGATGAAGTGAGGTATTTTCGAGAAGTTGTTGACGGATGGTATGGGAAGTAATACCGGAAATAGGTGCATAACGAACAGCGTCATCTTGATTCCTCTTAGCAGTCACTGATTTGAAACAATCACCAGCGAGACTTTTGAGTTTGTGTTGAAATTCGTCTAGACTTTGATTGACATCCTGTTTGCAAGTAGCATATGACGAGCGAATATTTCCTTTCTTACGTTAGTCATAAATACTTTGTAAAGTTGTGACAGCAGATTCATAGTTTGTACACGACAATATGATCAAAAACTGTTACCCGTAGTATCGAGTGGAACTGGGTAACAATAGTATTACCGCTTGTGCTTTTAAAGAGTACGTACGTTTTTTCATCTTGATTTAGTAGCGGACCTTGCAGATGACGCCACGTGTAAATTACGTCAGCATTTGCTGTTTTCTATTACGATACCTATTGTAGAAAAATCGTAAAATTGGCAAAGCTGTAGTTATGCGTCTCCAATATTTAAATTAACGTGCAACGCTAAAGTATTCTAGTATTGCCGTGATAGATTTTTTTCGAAGGTACTGAGCTGCATGCGAAAACACTGGCGTCTCATTGCCATTTTCTCAAATGCCTGTCCTGGCCCATGTAACTTGACAGTATATTAGCCCTCGCGCAATCTTATTGAAGCAGTGCCTGTATCCAGGATTGTGATTTCATACATACTAACGAATGTGTGCCGTATACTTAAGATATTTATTACTTGCTGAATCTGTTACTAATGATGGCAATCAGCACCAAATTATCGGCTTCAAAAATGTTCAGCATCACAAATTGTGGTGAGAATTGTTTGGTATAGCCGTATTGTGTTGTTAACGTTGTACTACATTGATTGTTACAGGTTGTGGGCTGTGCTATACTGTTCCGCTTTTATACTTCAGTGTATACCAAGAATGCATAATTACAGTAATTCATTAGTGCGCAGATAACGCCGTATTACGCATGAATACCTGACCTCAGAATCCAGGCAAGCGGCTGCAACCGTCACCAAAGTGCACGTGGAAACAAAGTGGTTTTTCGCCGCGATTTTCTTTCATCTGTCTTGCCTTGGGTAACAATATTGTATCTTAGCCTATGTGCAGTGGTGATTTACCCGGAGACGGGATTTTGATTCAATGCTGTTCAAGCAATGGCAGAATTACGTTCGAACTCACGTGCAGTACATGAATTTGACATCTTTTAATTGACTCGCGATCACAATCTCATTCTTATAATTGCCAATTATGTGAACTGCTGTTTTTATCTAAAATCTTTGCTTTGGATTTCTGTTGTTTCAAGTAGCATTTGAATTATTATCAAGGTGTCATTCACAGTATTTTAGTACCAGAACGCTCGTAAATAGAAGTTGCTTGCAAGGCGACTTTTCTGCTGATTGTTTTATTTGTGACAAACGTGCACAAATCATATATTCAGTCTCCTGTTTTTCTTGCATGTTGGATCATTTAAGTCTCGTTTAAATCTCACTTTTTTATTTTCTGTCTGTATTGACCTGGGTAACCTGACAGGTTCTTAGCACCCGTGCAATCCATTACTGCACTTTTTGGATTTCGCAGACACACAACTACAATAACTTACGATCTCTGCTTTAGGCAACAAGTTTTAGCTGAATGTTTTCCATTCTAATGTTATGCGTTCCTGCCCAGATCAATAAACGCAGTATCAAACATGCACACTGCTGTGCTGGAAAAATGTTTCGGATGGCTCGTGTACGCATGACTACGAGCTCAGTTTTGTTGCTTCAGCTAGACAATCCGGTCAATTTCCACCGTCACTTGACAATTCAGGTGGTGTTTCTTGGGCACCTGTTTTACTGGCGATTTTTGGACCTGCTTGTTATTCCTGGCCAGGTCTGTACCTTTTGCTGTTTGAGAAAGTTCCCCTGGACGTTTTTGCTCTGCATCTTTTCATGATACGATCGATGATATTTCAAAAAATTTTGAGCGTCAATGTGAAGAGATGATCTTACAATAGAATTTTTTTTCAATATCTGATTAGTAATGCTGACGGTCTTTGTCGGCGTTCTCCAGTGCCGTGCTGATGTAGCTCTACTCGTTCACCAAACGTGATTGAATGAGTTTGATTCGAGGTGTAAGCACCTCAGCCCAGTTTGTTCGCCCATCCTTCATCATCCTTTAGGTTTCTACTTTCTCGTGGTTTTGTGGTAGTTAAGCATTCGGTACACGCTACCGGTTTAATGCTGTCTCACGATGATGATGGCCTCTCGGCGACTGCTGGTGTGTTTTTATTCAGTGGATTTCTTGATAACGATGTTCGGATTCCCAAATCCTGTTTTCATCTATCTTCTTTAGCCACAAATAATTCTGCATAATTCCTTTCCAGTTGTCTCACTAGCATCGGGAAATCTTAGTATTTTTGACAATGTTAACCAAAAGTTCGAGCTTCGATCGGTAGGCGCTTTCTATAGTGTATAAATTGTGTTTTTGGTAACGAATATAGCATCTTGGTCTATGAGTCTTATTGATTGCTTAAAATAGATGTTGTCCAGATTATACATGGCTATTGCTTTTGATAATTGCGTGGTATTTACACAAAACGACACGATTCAATAAACTAATAGCGGTTGGCTGTAGCTCCCATTATAATGCTCTTCGCTGATAGTTCCTCCTTCAGTATTCTTGGTCTGCTTACTTCAGTTGACAAAGCTCGAGTTTTCCGTTTGGCTGCTTCCTCTTCTGTTGAGTTGCGTAAATGTTCTGTTTTCTTGCGTGGTACCACTTAATACTGCTTTCGAATGTCTTTTCTGTTGACTCTAACGCCAGTTAAATCTTTTCAGTCCACATTTCGGCATGTTTCTATAGGATCTATCGATTGAAGACTGTAAACATTGTTTGCGGTAGCGTTATCTGTGTGATACCTTGTTTGATCTAGGTAATAATTTTGCTTTTGGCTGTAATCGTTGCTGCCAAAAGTGCTTGTTACGATGGCGCCGATACCAATTCAACATCTGGCCTCAAGAAGAGTGCGACTTAGTGAAAGCTACTGTGGTGTATCTTCATGGCCTGATGTTTCATCTAATTGAAATCGAATGACGGTTTCCGCACACAACCGGCCACTTGTGCTCGCAAATGAATTCTGTTGTTTTAAGTTAACGTCTTGGACATTGCTTTTGCTATCCGATTACTTGTTGCATTTTAGCGTTCCGAAGGGATTTATTAATATGTATCATGGCCACTAACTTGTGTGAGAATCAAGTATTGGTTGCGCTGAAAGTGTTGCTGTTTTATTGCAAGTAATTTTGAGTTGTTTGTTTGCATCTGGTTCATTTAGTAGCTGATCCTAAGTCTACACAATAGTATACTCTCTTATCATCATATTCAAGAATAGAATATCTTGAGTCGAATGCCAGAAACGGGTTTAATTTATTAGCGGTTGCACTTTCCAGTTTTGTTCTATGTGCCAAAATATAATTCAAAACGGACTGGTCAAAAAGATATTCTGTCAAACTACTGTTTATTTGGAATTGTATCACAAGCTATGGTTTTCAGGTAATAACAGTAATGCCCTATCCAGCAATCCAGACTTTCATAAGTGACTAGTGCGTTAAGTTGCTCGCGTCTCCCATAACAGCAAATTCCTACTAGACAGTTTCGCTTTTCTTGGCATGATTTCTGCGTCTGATTATGCTTGTAGCATTGATCTCGTTAATCGCCACAATTCTTATAATATGTGTGCAGATTGCCGCACGACAGCTTATTGACCACGGCAATTAATGCATCATCATGTTGCTGGCTTGGACCTGTGATCGTAAAATGTATAAGGTCCTTTTTTACGGGATAGTTAGTATCAATTAATACGGGTTACAAAGATCTTGGACACAAGAGAATCAAAATGGTTTCCGGCCATATAGAACTTGTGCTGACATGTTACTTGTTGACTGATCGTTTAATCGCTTCCTACTCGCCCATAACCACCTTTGATTTACAAGGTACTTCACTGCCATATGTAAGCCCAGAATTCACGTTTAGCTGTGACGAGATGCTATTTTTCATGTTTTTGCCGCATTTTTGTTTGATTTGAAGCAGCGTCATATGTCGCGCGATATAATCGAAAGCTTTTATCTCCATGCAACAAAACTTTTTGATCAATTTATACTAATAATCGTTCACTCTTATTAGCATTTCGTCCGCGCGCGTTTTACATTTTTGTGAGTCCACAGTCATTAAATTTTATGTCGACCACGCAATTTCAACGCGTGCACTACAACCTGTTTGTCATCAACAGGTGGAGAAAGTAGATGTATGTTCATTTAGCATACAAGCTATTGTGTGTCTAACAATAAGATGCAATGCCGCGATTGCATAAATTGTGCCAGCTTTTTCCTCATCAATAAGCACATTGATTGAAAACATTTTCGCATAACAAACGCCCTTTCTCTATTTTGATTCCGTTTATTATTGCAGACTATGTTTGAGCCAGACCGTCTTCTCAAGGCATATAAACCTCACCTCAGTCAAAACGGAGGGATCCTAATGCATTCAATTCCCCACTTGGTTCGATTGATGAAGTCAGCCAACGGGAAGCTAGTCCCAAAGTGTATCGCTTTGTGCATCATATCTGCCTCCGTTTCCGAAGTTCAATCTAAGTTGTGCAAAGAAGAAGTTTGGGATATATTGCTCAAGTGGCTACAAGAAGCTCTCAAAGAAGACAACTATGCATTTTTGATCGAACTATTAAAAGTGTATTTACAATTACCTGTTCGACTCGAACAACTGACGCAAAATGTCTGCCCAAAGTTGATTAACTCGTTAACGAAGCGTAGCGAGCATGCAGGTAATTTTTCGCTATTAAAAACACAAATAGATGTACGTGCAATCGCCTCGGAAATTGTGAAAAAGTGGAAGGATGTGATCAGTGCTGATTCTCGTCGTGCTGATGGTAAGCCTGTCGTATTACATCTATTTGCGCTTAGTTAACGAAAACAAGAGAAAGCGTGGCGAAGACACAGTAAAGCATGAAGATCAATCTGAAGAATATCGCTTAGAGAAAAAGCGACCAAGGACTGTGAAAGTTCCTCCAACTATCATGCGAACTGCTGGTGTAGAAGATCTTGAACAGCATCAACCCAAGTCGCGCTCCGATGTCCTGGCAAAAAAGAGGTTTGTTTTTCCTTTCTAATTAGTCTCAGCAAATCTGATGATTTCAAATCCGTTTCCGAGCTACCCATCGAGTCTTTTCATCAGAAAATTACAGTTAATCCTTCGGAGCCTCGAAAAAGTAGTGCTATCGCTTTATCTTACTCTTCAGTTATCGCTGAGATACACGAAAGCTCCGATTTCATCAATGCTTTAACCAACTCAAGTGGTCCTGTGGTACGTAAAAAGCGAAAACCGACTGCTTTGAAAGTCGAATCAGTCAGCTCAAGTGATCCTCAACAGGTATAATCTTTGTCTTTTATATTATCTCAAGCCTACTATGTCATCACCCGTGTCTTCTAACAGTGAAAGTATGGAAATCCAAGATCAACTGACACCCGAGGGTATGGGGTCTAGGAAATCTTCGCTGACATCACTAAATACAGCATATTCAGAGGGAAAAAATAAGAAGCGAGTTTCTTGGGCATCGGAAGACAAACTCCAATCTATATGCTATTTCGAATTAGATGAATCAGAACGAGGTCGGTTAACAGTTTTCTTTTTTATTAGAAATAATTTGTATTTTTTTCCTAATTTTTCATTTTTTGTTTCAGTAAATGTAAATCGTAGTTCACTCGATGAAATACGGAAAAAAGACATGTATTTGGAGCGTCAATTAATCCGACGTAATGCCGATGAATCGCTAATAAGTTCCGCAAAAGTAAGCCATAAGATTGCGTCTCCCAACTTCATAGATTTTATTTACTTTAACTAAATGAAACTACTCAACTAAACATCTTTTCTAATTTTTCATCTCTTATAACTTTAATTTTTTGTGGTTTAGATTCTGCACAAATTCCGCCGTTGTATATTTTTTCTCTACTGTAATAGCTATTTTGAGCAAGAATCATTTTTTATTCTGTTTTGTATTAAGGATTTTATTTTTATTTGCAAATTGAAATTTAGGTACCATGTTTGTACTAAGCTGCTGCGCAATGCAGCACCGGCAACTGGAACATTTTTTAACATTGCCAAAGACCGCTGGATGGTTAATTTTGGTTTGATGCCAGATTTTATGAATAATTTGTTGCTAAACCCAATTATTTGCGAATTCGTGAATAAATCCTTCATTTGCAAATTGAAATTTAGCTGCCTGCTCTTATTGAAAAATATTCCAACCAGTTATCGGCGCTACATTGCACCGATTGTGTGACTTAGCTTGGTCCCCGCATGGAAGCTAAATTTCAATTTATAAATGAAGGATTTATGCTTGAATTCGCAAAAGTCAGAACGGCGTCCGAATGTCAGGTCACTGATATGCATACCCGATGAGCGGCAACAAACGCGAAACCGGTCGTGTGCTTCCCTCGTATGCTACTTATAAAATTCTGACTTCAAACAAAATTTTTTATTATTATTTCTAATTTCTCCTTCAAAAATGTCAAATATATCAAACAGTACTCATTGTATCTGTTTAAGCTGAGTATGTTTCAGGGATCTTTGATATAAATTTACCTGATTTATTCTTATGTGAATTCTACATGAGTTTTTTGGAAGTGAAGACATTTGAACCGTCTCGCAAATAATCTCAGTGGTCGAGTCACGTACCTGTTTCGCATCAAATCTGGCAGATTGGATAAGTCGACATCTCGAATTGTCGACAACGAATTAATTGTCACTGAGACTATTTTCATTTAGATTCACTATCTGGTCCCCGACACTTCTTGGTGCAACTTGGAAAGAGTACACAGTCATTTTCTCCACGTTTCACTTCATTCATCGTCAATAGTTATTGTTTTTATCATATCCGTTCCGTTGAATACCGTATTCGAAACCACGTTTGATGATGTTCCTTTAGCCGTTTTATTCATCTTGTTAAAATGTTTGTGAATGTCTATGAATTGTTTTCCAATTGTTTGTTTCAATAAGCGTAAGAATATGTGCACAGTCAAATTCATGTTTCATCATCATGAGTTCGTTTGCTTATTATGTTTCGACCACATTCATGGGCTGCTGGCCCGGATGAGACCGCCAATTCTGTTCAAGGAAGGTGGCCAAGTCCTAATCAATACAATAGGTGGTCTCCTCCATGAAGTGTTGTCAGAATCCGTCCCTCGGAAGTGGGGAAAATCGGTTATTCAAGCTCCTACTCTAATGATCGTGCGATAAGTCTCACATCATTACGAGATTATTAGCGTCCACCCGCCTTCGAGGTTTAACATCTCATTGGGAATCACGGATCCGAGAGCGGCAAGCTGGCTTCCGACCTGGCAGAAGCTGTGTTGACCACATTTTTACTCTTCGACAGACCTTAGAACTGCAGCACTTATCGACAGCCGACGATCGCCATATTTTTACACTTCAAAGGAGCATTCGATTTGGTTGATCGAAATGTCATGTTTAACACCCTGCTGTGTAAAAGCGTTCCTTAAAAGTATGTCAACACACAGCGTGCACTTTATGCTCATACATCTGGATCCGTTAGGGTTTACAACGACCTTTCACCCAATTTCCCCACTACAAGTGGCGTCCTACAAGGATGTCTGATTTCTCCGTTTCTGTTCAATTTTGTAATTGATGCCATCATGGAATTCTGTAGGGAGTTCACATAATGTTAGGCACAAAGTCAGAACGGCGTCCGAATGTCAGGTCACTGATATGCATACCCGATGAGCGGCAACAAACGCGAAACCGGTCGTGTGCTTCCCTCGTATGCTACTTATAAAATTCTGACTTCAAACAAAATTTTCATTATTATTTCTAATTTCTCCTTCAAAAAATGTCAAATATATCAAACAGTACTCATTGTATCTGTTTAAGCTGAGTATGTATTTAAGTCTTACCCCATCTTTTAGGATTTTACTTTTTCATTGTTGTGGCAGTTAGGCATTCGTTACATGCTACCGGTTTAATGCTGTCTCTGATGATGAGCGACCGTATTAATTCTGCTTTTTCGCAATTATTGTCTCCTATTTGGACGTTGTTCGTTATCACAGTAGCATTGTGATCTCCCTCCGAATCTTTGAAGACTTTAATGTTCGATGTATATTTTTTTGATAATTAGTTCACTTTCTGTATGAATTTATACAGTACTAACTTTCAACACTTCAAAATATTTTATTTACCATACTTGGCAATTCTGTTGTTTTTCAGTGGCATGCACCTTTACACCTAGAACGAACGTTCTTGGTCGAACCCGGCTGCAAGTCTGTAGAAAGACAGGTCCAAACGGAACGTGTTCGTTACGTGTTGCAAGCGATATATTTCACTCCAGAAAGTATTCCACCTTCTGCGGAAGAACCGGATCCAGAAGTTTCTGAACTGGCTTCTCCAATTGAAATACCACTTGAAGATGTTAGTGCACTACGATTTCCACTCCAACGGAACTTTAAATCGTGTATCCGAACTTCCTGGATAATAGCGATTATTGTGGTGCAATGTACTTTATATATATTCAGTGCATTCACTGCAATTGGTTGCTTTTCCGCGGATGTTTTTTTCAGATTATGTATCCATTTATCACTGCCGTGCGCGTTTAGATAGTCTAGGCTTATGAACAACATTTTAATCTGATCCGGTGTTTCAGGTAAATCATAAATGAACCTTGAGGTGTGACATCACTACTGCAGAACTACTTAAACGAGGACGGAAGTGCACTAACTCTATAACGACGTGTCTTGGTTCGTTCCATATTTGCTTCGCCTTTGTTTTGCCAGGCCGCCGATTCGCGCCATTTCGACGTTTAAACCATTGCTGTATACTTACCTACCTAGTATAACAACTTCACGTAACCTACAGTTCCATTAGCCTATAACTAACGTAACAGAAGTATAAAATTGTCCGTCGTGTGATGAAGTGTGTTTATCCTTTTATATCGTTCTAGTGACATTCTGTGCTTAGGCAGAAAGATCATTAATGGTGAACATCAAGCAGGTTTTCAAATAAAAATTCGAGTCCTTTAACTTAGTTGCGAGCAGATTCTCTAAATATCAATCTGTGATGTTCAGCTTAGGTTCTCAGGCGTTAGCTTTTATCGTTACGTACATATTCCTATGAAAAAAATCGGGCTGCATAGGTTTTCTTTCAACATAAATGCAAACGATCAGTTCCTTTTAATTAAAGCAGCTCCAGGTCAGCTGTAGGACTGTTCACACCCGCTGCTCACTACAAGATATGTTACGCTTCCGTGACAATCATCCTGATACTACCAGAAATTGCTGCAACAGTGTTTTGGTGCGGCTGTAAAAAAATTTCACTCGGAATCAAATATGATATCATGATCATCAAACGAACGGTTTCGCGCGATACATTGTACTGCTGTTCGGTTCATGGATGTCTTTTGAATCTGTCAAAGACGTCTTACAACTTCATCCCAGACTACATCGGTTCTCCCCATTGAGTTAATCATCGTGGATTGAAAGAATATACGATGTTGCTCAATATTTGTGTGTGCGTGTTCACATGCCTAATCATCGTAGCTTTCTTTTCCCATCGGCTTTTTGGCACACCAAACCTCTGGAAATTAAAATTGAACTATTACAAATGGTGTTCGCCTGCATTGGATTAGTATTTTGTGCATTCTTTTTTCTGCTCTTTTTTTCGCACGAGTCTATGTTGCCTATAATATGCGTGTGTGTATGACCGCGAAAGCCTGATCCAAGCAAAATGCTGTATGTGGGCTAAGATAATGTCAGTTTGTCCAGGTCTAGACAAATATGTCAGGTGCATGTACGTACTATATTTGCAAAGCTTATGGAATCGGAAATTCTGGTATGTTGGAGCTACTTTGAAACAGTCATTTAAAGATGGCTGACAGCATCCTTTAACCATCTTTTCTAGACTGGTGCGCAACAGCTTAAGCATAATTAAATTGGATTTGATAGTCTTCCATGGCTTGGTTTCGTCCGTTTCAAAAACTGTATAGAGTCACGGCCCTGCTGGTATCTTCACGATTAGTAATGATTGCTTCTTGCGTAACTCGTTCAATGGAATTGGCGATCTTATTCAGATTTTGACACTTGCTCCTTTTAATTGCCTGTGTGACGCTGTTGTGTGTTGATGCTAAATGTTCGTGCATATTGTCTTATCGTTTCCTTTTTAACTCGTCGTGTAGCGCGATCAGATTTGGCTTGCCGTGAAACAATTGACAAATTTGAGAAAGGTCGATATATGCTGCACCCTTGGTCTGACGAAGCTTCTGTGTCAGAAGTGAAACGTTACCCAAAAGCTACTCTAACCGATTGCACTCAAATTTCTTTGCATTATGAATACACAATCGATCCCAAACATATTCCAATCGGTCATTAGATGCTGTTTGTTCACAGGGAACATGACAATGTGAAGCAAAACCTGAACAAAATAACCTTGTTCGAAAATACCATTTGATCCCTCGAAATTCATATCCATATATGGGTCGTGTATCTGCGTTAAAATGGTCAAACCAGTATCGCGCAAGCCGAAATAATACGAGTCTCCTGTTGGCTGGATTTGGCGTTTTCCGACATTCAAACCTTTTAGTTGATTGTGTTTATGAATTCTCACTTTCCCATAAAACCGGTAATGAAACACCACCATTGATAGACGGATGTCGGCCACGAAAATATTCCGGTCAAGTTTTTAGTGAACGTATTCCCAAAAAATCCAATTTAAAGTTAGCCCTGATAAATCAGTTTCCCTGTCTAATAATCGTCGACAATTACTGGTTCACGAGTTATTCTTAGTGACAATCAATGGGGATCCACATATAAACAATTCTTCTCCAAACGGATTAACGCAAGTGTGCAATTATTAAAGCCTAATTGCAAATCGCCAAAATTCACTCAAGAAACTGTTGATTTCCCAGATAATTTGCTGTCAGATTTAAAAATATTCTTCGTTTTGTCAACGGGAAATCAAGAGCGAGCGTTGGACAAACGCATAATGATCTTGGGTCACCATCTCAATAATCCTACAAAGCTCATGAAGCCCGGGAGTTGTGCATCTCTGTCAGGCAACGTCATGTCATAATTGTCATTTTGTTTGTATCTAAATGCGATCGTAGTGAACCCGTAGGTTTGGCAGGCTTGGATTCGCTGTCACTTATGGTCTGTTGTGCAAATCCTATTGAATTGTTGCTTCAACCTTTGTATGCCTTAATGTTTTTCACAAATATTTGGCTTGGTTTGGTCGTACGATGTTGCGAGGTTAGTATGGGTCATCCCTTGTCTATTTGTCTGGTGGCGATGTTAACATGTGGAGCTATCTGGTACTTGTCTGTTTGACTTATTCAAGATCAAAATCGTTTGCTAGGATGGACTGTCACTCCACTATATTTTCCCGGTCAATTCGCTAATAGAACCGATAACGCAGTTTCGATAGCACAAGACAAGACCATATGAAGTCAAATGTTACTATGCTACTCTGTATTATAGCACTTGCTCGGCCCCGATAGGTGGCATGGTAGCGATATTTGACTGCAAAGCCGTTTTTACGAACCCGAACTATCATTATTATGCCACCTGCCGTGACCGAGCAAACGTGGTTTAATACCAAGAGTGGTATAGTAACGAGATTTGACTGTAAGTGATATGAACCCACGGGGAGGTGCCGCTTACCCAATCACTGACTATGTCCTCCTGCTAATGTCGATCAGCAATGCACATCACAAGCGGACTGGTTTCGCGCTCCAAACCCTTACACAAATAAACCCCGATTGATGAGGAACAGTCTGTTCCGCAGTCATGGGCAGCGACCGGTCTACAATTCCTTAATTAGTGTAAATTTTCTGTCTATGGGCACCCGGAGCTTGGTCGTATTTTCCTACCCGATTACTGCGAGCGATACGAATCCAGTTGTGGTGTGATTGGGATGTGAACGTATTGCTACCAAACTATCCGCGTCGGTATTTACGTCCCCGAGTTGGATCAATAACCGACCCCCATGGATTTAGGTAGGCTGTCCTTGAAGGTTCCATTATTCAGTATCTGGTATTGATCTCTCTCCTCAGCCTTCTTTTTCCCTATGATGACGCTTGGGCGACGAACCTCTGCACCAATATAAGCTGACATTCGGGTTCAACTTCGGTTCTCTAGATGAATCACGCCATTTAAAGCTGTCTCGCTTGATTGATACTGCCGTTACAACACTGTTTAAATGTGTTGTCATCGAAAAGAAACTGCCGTTTTCCGTCATGTTCGACAGCCAGCATAAGCGCCAATATTATTGCGTCGGTACTTTACCAAGTGGTTCAAATTTACTTATCTCCCACCTTGCAAATAACGCTTCGATTCTTTTATAGATGGCCTGGTTTCACCAATTAGTACTCATCTTTAGCTTTTTCATAGCTAGTGGTTGTCGGAATAGTGTACTCTGTAATGATCAGTGAGGTATGTATGAAAACACAAGCCTGTTGCAGGCGAAGTGCCGCACAGTCAGACTGCACGTGAATACTTTCCGGTTGCCCAGGCCTAGACAGATATGAGAAAGAAAATAGAAATGACAATGATACACCAGATTGCTTATGTGCGACTATCTCCGGAGGACGAGTCGGCTTCAATGAAGATTCTTGGGAATTTGGACACAAAGCTGCGTCCCCAGCACCACTCGGCGTTTGTTCGAGTCAGCTTCTCTAGCCTTTGCACAACCAAGTGCGACCTGCAAGGCAGCAGGGAGTTGACAGAAAGAGGCGGTGTGCACTACCTAACCGTCTACCATTCTCTGTTCCAGGTTTTTCCTCAGGGTTTTCTCCCGAAGCCTTTCCCGCGATCGGGTATCTCGCAAGGCAGCGAAGGTTTAAAATCAAAGTTTTCCTTCCCTTAGATGAAATGCCCTCCCAGGCTAACGAGCTACATCTGCCCGAAGCAAACTGATTTTCAGGCGCCAGTCACTCGCCCCTTCTCCTTTTGGTAGTCGCAGTTCCGCTGGGCTCGGGAGCCACTCGTGCAGGCCAGAAGCTGGACTTGGTTGTCAGAGGCTATATGAGGCGCGCGCCATATGGGAGCATTTTATCAACAGTGGGAGCTTATCCCCATTGCCACCTCCGGCTATGACAACCTTTGGAACCACTCCAGCGTGTTTTGGCATGCAGCTCACTATCGGTCGCCAATTAATTAACATGGTGTTAGCCGCACGGTACAGAAATACTGTATGATTACACATCATCGAACGCAGATAGACTAAGCTCGTGTTGATCTGGTCCCAATTGGAGTTATTCTCAGAGCGACGGCAGCATCTTCACGGATTAGCGTCCCATATATTAGATGAAGATTTTAGGTGCCTGCATTTATCCCGTTCTTTGGATCGCTGAAAACCGGATTACCACACCAAATGAACCTGGCGTCGTGAGACTACTATTACTACTGTGACTGTTCATTAATTGCTACAAATATTGATTATCTACATCCGATGTCCCTACTGTAATCTGTTTCTCGCCCACACGATCGCATGTTGATGGAATATTGAATCGCAACATCGTGCGACCATCCGCTGCTACTTGAGTACGACTGAACTGTATGAAATCATTGCTACCCTTTGCTAGGAGTTGCGTTTTAACAATCATCCTTCAAAATTACATCGTGTTTCAGTGACGCAGAAGATATCGTTTTACTTAGGAGTGATTGCATGGGTAATGTTCACGCAACTAGCCCTGATTTCAAATATGTTCCGAGTCACGTGCCTAAAACAAATGCCCTGTTGTTCACATGCGCGGCAGTTGACAATAAGTGGTAGTGTTTCTCCGTGCGGGACTGATCGAGGTGTGAATACTGCGATTGATTACGCTCTCGCTTTCAGTTTCTCAATATTTTATGCGACTACCCTCGAAAGTTCGACAAAAGCTTTTAAGCTACTGTGGAACATTAGATATTTATCAAAAAGTGTTTTACAGTCTACGAAGCTCACGTGCTTTCGTTCCCACTAATCATCATGTAAATATTTTCGTTGTTATTCTGGCTTAGCATCAGCACTTGATCACACTTATGTTCGTGATAGTGACACCCAAACGCAGCATAATATTTGGAAATCAATCTTATAATCCCCCACTCATTTACCGAACGAGTTTGACTAAATTACAATGTCTAATTTTTGCATGGTTTTGTGCGTCAGTTTTTTTCGGTTTTTGATAAAGCTTTCGCATAGTTGGCTATCTAGACTTCTGATTAAACAATTGATAAGTGACTATATTCTACTGCTCATATTCCTCCACTTTCTCATCCCCGGGCATACATTTCCATCACAACTGCTGTTTGTACTCATGGGGTAGGGATAGTCCGATCAGGATCTGCGTGCCTTGAAACAGTGTAGAAACAGTTTACGTTTCGACAAATATCACACCTAAGAATTCCCTTAAAAGTACGCTGATATTGTACAGTATTTCTGGGAGTTGTCCACCGCGTTTACTTTCATCGATATCATGCATCCACACCCAAATCTTCACGAAGTTGTCGTATTGATTGCTTGTCTTGTTTGCTTTGATACACTTAAGACTGGCATCGACACCCACCCACATTATTTATATCGGAACCAGACGTTCTTCTGAATAATATTTGGCGCCATGAAAAAATCAAGGTCGCAGTTCTTGGTCATGGTGTGGTCTGTTGTTGTTGGTCTCCGGTCGATGTCGACCATGGATGTACGTTACAATCGCATGATTTTTTCATGTTCTACAGCTTTTCGTATTACTAAACAGTCTGATTCGGGAGGAACAATCTCTCCCGCAGGGCTCGCAAGGATAGGCAGAACTTGGTCGATCGGCGTCATTTTCACGCCGGCGGCGTGAACTGCGTTCAGCAGCCAAGAGCTGTATCTGCTCCTCCCCAGCTTGCAAACGACGCTTTACACAATGCCTCCAATGTGAACGGTCAAGTGCAAGTTCCTCCCAACTCGAGGGGTCAATACCAACGAGATAAAATCTTATTTTTCGGCATAATAGAAAATGTGCTCTTGTCCTACGATTAATAGTAATTAGTTTAGTGTTGAGCGTGTGCGGTGCTTTTGGCTTGACTCTGGGATTATTGACCTTTTGAACTTGACCTCTCTGACACCTAGTTGCGTTTCTGGGTAAGATGTAATACTGCAAGTAACCCTGAAACCCATTATAGTGTTATTTACCGTATCGTTTCTGCTTATTAGGATATCATTCAAGTTCTGAATCAGCCTTTATTATCAACGAGACATTTGTATAAGGATGATTATGATACGACCCTCGTTAATCTTTCTCTTTTTTTGCTTTTTCCAAACAGCTCACCCTCAGCTCAAATGGTTCTTCCAACGATCAAGTTGCTGAGAAGTTACTCGTTGTTAGTGATGCACAAGGGAATCCCCAGGTTAGATCACAATCATTAGCGAAATATCCATTTATCTCTTGTTCGTAAAATCACTGCTTTTTTCCTTTTTATTAACAGATGTCCCTAAATCCAGAAGTTGCAGATTTAGTGAAGTCTTTGGCAGCTAACCTTTCCTGTACACCCCCGGTCCCGGATGTTTCAAGTGCCCCGATTGACGAGAGGCGATTAGAAAGGGAAGATCCGTTAACAGTCACAAATTCCACCCTATCAACCCCTACTCCATCTGTTCCAATCGATCCATCCCCTGATCAGTCAGTACAGCGTGAACTATGGGATGTACTGGAGAAGAATTATCCCGATATAAATGTTCATGAATTAAGTGCCGAACGTATACGCGAATTGCTAGAACCATTAAAAGACCAGTTGGTCGCTCGTGGCATATTTCATTTGCCTCAGCCGGATACCTTGCCGCCTGCTCTTGCATCGTTTCAACATTCACCACCCCGAATGCCACCTGCTTATGGAATGCGTCCACCTTATCGAAATATGCAACCACCCGCAGGTCCTCACCATATTCCTCAACCCGATTTCCACCCGCGCCCTCCAGGCTTCCGTCCACCTCTCATTGGTCGACCCCCGCGTTTTCAACACTCCGGTCCCTTACTTCCTTTCGCTCGTGTTTCAGGCCCTATGCGTGGCGGCCCATCTCCGAATATGGCACCTCGCCGACCAAGTCCTTACATGCGTGGGACTGGTCGTGGGATTCGTGGACAGCAACCTTGCAAATTCTTTCAGCAAGGCACCTGCCGAAATGGTGCCAATTGCGGATTTTTACATACAATGCGATGACAAACTATTTGTTCTCAATTTGTACAGATCTAACATTAAATCTCCAATCCATTCCACTGTATATAAACTGAACTAGACACCTGATTCGAAAAAAATCGGTGAATAAACTATTAAACTAAAATATATTTTTCAAAAGCATAATTTCAATTGGTATTTCAACCAAGGTTATATGTGGAAATAAAATTCTCCTTCGGGGTTGATGTATCTCAATGGTGCATTTCCCGTGTAATTGATCAATTTCTTTCTTGTGATCTCATTTAACGGTTTGAGCAAAACTCTTGTTATTCCGATACTTCGCATCTTTTCCAATTCAAGCTCTAGGAGACGCCGATCTGTGTGATATTTTCGGTCAATTTCTAATTAAATAACTCACATATGATGTCCGCTTCGACGCGTTTTTCCACTGCGAAAAACGCAATTCGGCCCACGTGTGGCTCTGTTTGTAGTCCGATTATCAAGCCAATTGGAATGTGCGTATCGGTAAAGGTCTGTAATAAAAACGTGATTGTTTTTGTTCAACTTGCTAAATTATATAAATAACAACTATTTTAATATACCCCTTGTTACGTGTACGTAAATCAGAAGTTCTACCAGTCTTAACTACATTTCAAACGCCAATCTCCCTTCGAACATTTCGCTGGCTGCGTCCCTAATGCAAAGCAATACCACTTCTCGGGTTTACGTTTTAGTGGTATGCTCGTCAGCCGTTTTTGGCGTGCATCTAATGTTGCCCATCGTGTTCGGAACACTGCTCAAGCGTTCTTGAACAACTCACTGGCGATCAACTGAAGCTGATAGAAGATTATTAGTTGTAAACATTATTAAGGATTGTCCACACACCTCTTAGTTTGTTCTGTTGGACCATATCCTCAACGAAATAAAGTAGTATGGCAATGCTTTTGTGTGAAACATAATAACTATTATCCATGATATATTTAGAACTATCGAGCAAAATTTCTCAGACTCTATGTTGATACACACCAGAAACCGGTTTAAGCACGTACTTAACTTTGTACAATAATGAGTGATATGGTGGGTCATAAGAAACGGCCTAAAATAGCTCAGTGACAACGAAGTTTGTATGGACAAACATGAAGAAGGTTAGGCACAAACTACATCAAATATCGATCCATTTCAGTGATGTTCTTTACTATGAGACCACTCTGATCTAATGGAAACAGTTCATTTATTAAGCGATGACCCTTCCCTTTTGTAATTGTTGAGATTCAAATTAATCGTCTGACTTCATAAGCAGTTACCGATCTAATTGGTGATTGACACCGAGCTTTTTTCGTAAACCATCTACCATCACATTTTTCCGACAGCGTAGCATTAAATTCGTTGACTGGCGTGCAATTTTATTTTCCACGCAATACTGGCATGCCGTTGACTAAGATTACTACGAAACTGACAGCTATACGGGCGAACATATCAGGGGATCTCGCCAAGTCGACGGTTGATATGCAGCAGAGCCGTGACAAAATACTCGATTTTGTTGACATTAATTTAGCGTCCTAGTGTGCAGACCGCTTAGTTGCTACGTGAATCCGGTAACAAGATTATATTCTCCATTCGAAATAAGCGAGGGATGTGAACAACACGATAGAGTGTCACGCTAGCTTAGCTTTTTTTCATGGGGAACGATCGCTTGTTTTAATGTTTGTACTTACTCAGGAGGGGTGGCCATGATAAACATTGATAAGAGAGCATTGTCTTAGCTTGAAGCAATACCAGACCAGATGAGATATCAGAGTCCAAAACTCTAGATTGAAAAGCGTTACTTGCTTAAATTTATACTGCTGTTCGTAAACATTTAATGTCCTCATTAAAGAATATCACGTATCACTGCATGACTGGCATACAATCATGCGAAGACTAAAAATGATAGTAGGGGGCTTCGCAAGCTGCGCACATCGTATCCCATTATAAGGTGCATGCAAACTGGCCCATGCGTTTGGTACGTGCAACGAGCAATCTAGTATCGTGCAATGACACCAAGAAGACAGCTTCATCTATTGGCAGAAAGCAGCTATACTGACTTTGAAGCCGGACCTGTTTCTTATCAGGTAAGAACTTATGAAGGATGGCGATTTTAATTACCAAATCGCTTTCGAAATTCGTCGGATCCGGGATATGAAATATCAACCCCATAGTTGAACACGTAACGATTACGAACAACCAAACTGGATTCACACCAGTAAGAGAAAGTTGGCGAAGGAATTAGCTGATTGGTACCGATGGTTCACTTGGAAATATGACTGCAAGTAGCGTGCCATTATGTGATATGACCAAGAATTCGTTTACCTTCCTGTGATTCTTTTAAAATCTATATAAGTTTACACTGTATCTTTGTCCATTCGGATCGTTCGATTGTCCATACTGGCTCAAGGCCTGTGCTTTTCTGCCTGATATTGGCTTCTGCTATTGGTACCACATTAAAGCTAGTTCAATAATTTCCCGCTTGGTGGTCCGTCGACATTTTCAATATGGTATTCACTATTACAAATTACGAACAGTCCGATGAGAGCGCTTTTGTTCTGTTTTATCGATATGCAGTGAGGACGGAGGTTGCTATATCTCCACTTTTGAATCGAGGATCCATCAGGTTGAGTCCAATCGTAAGCACGATCCTTTTAGATTAAATACATTCTCCGGAGCCAACAAAATGAGCAACGCCTGCATTTCCGTTAAGCCGACAATAGCAAAGTGAAAAACCACTGCCAAAAATGATCAGAACTTTCTTGTGAAATCGAATGCAAGTTTAAGCGTATCTAATGATGTCCCATCATTGTATTGTGGTGCTCATATCCCCATCCTTTACACTCCACTACCGGTTTCTGGTTGTTTGCCGTCATCAGGTGGAGACAGTAAGATCAGTTTCAGTGAGCTATCGCATTGTGTGTCAATTCAATGAATTTCCAACCCAATTTTATTCTCCATTTAATTAGGCATAGCTTGCCATTGGGATTTGGCGGTCGGGCATTACTTACGCTGATGTATGTGAATCAAGCCCATTCCGTTAGCGCTTCGCCGATTAACCATAGGCCGACCAGTAGCACCCGCTAAGCTAAAACCGAATCGCCGATTTGAGAGATTTGATTTTGAGTTAATTACATATTCTTCGCTAGTTCCCATTGAATTTCATTATATAACCAAGCAATTTTCACCTACAATCCCATAAATGGTGTTGATGCTATCTTTATCAAAGTAACGATGCTCGGATAATATTTTGGAAATACGATCTCTGGTTTCGATGTACCAGGATGAGCGTCACTTTTTACTGGATCTATTTTTGCTAATCAGCTTGAGAAAAACAAGAAAACATCCTAGCTCATTTGTTGTTGTAGCTCTAAATTTCATAAATGTACCGTCTATTCAAGCATTCATCACGCAAAATACATTTCAATCTGAATGCAGCTGAAAAATACATATTCTCTTTGTATTGTACTTACTATGATGCACAGTTCCGGCCAGTTTTGCGCAAAGTATCGCACCGTCTCATTTGGGTATGGATGACAGAAATTTCTGTCCACAAATCTTCGGATGACATCAAGGTCTACTTCTGATTGATAATTGCGGCAATATTGTTGTCTCTCGTAATCATGACAAACCAAAGCGCCTGCCTGGGTTTCGGTGAATCGTGTGTGTCGTTGCACATCTGGTATAAAATCCGGGTCTGACGGATGTATACTCCTGATGTTAGGCATGGCTGATTTGCCTGTCATATTCCACCGTGAACTGCGTGTATTTGATCGCTTATCGATCTGATCGAAATAAATGGACACGTGACCAACTAGCTTAATCGGTGAAATGGATATACTAAAAGTCAATCTACAATCCTTTTCCTCTTTTGTTTTGATTTTTTACCTAACTAATAATTTAAATTGCACAGTGTGACTGTTTTAATGCAACACTCAAATGTGCCTAGCAGTCGAGATGTAGCGGGTTTAACTCTTATCAGGACATCGTAGCGTTTAAGGTAAAATCACACAAGCGAAATCCTCTCCGAGCTAGTCAACCTAAAGATGAGTTCTGTCGTTAATGAGGTGATAATGCTTTTGTCCTATGGGTAAATTTGGGCAATTTGAGCCGGGTTAAGTACATGTTCTGTTAGAACTGTTCCAGGTGTACATGGATCTGCCTTCGCGATTTGTCGCAAGCATGGTCTTCGCTCTGACGAAATTCTGACGCTTATCTCAGTCTCAAAAGTAACCGGCAGCAAAGTAATGTAAACGCAAACAGATTTGGTAGATGCGTTAGCAAATCTGAATCATAAGTACACATTTGTTTGCAGTGCTTTGAACAATCGGATTCAATGGAAGGGCTAGGTCGACATACAGAGAGAATCACTAGTCTAAGAATGGCTGAAAGCGTTTTCGCATCGCCAATGCACGAAATGTGCGCTACACAACGCCCAGGGCATATGCAAACCATCACTTGTCGTGCTTTTCCAGTCTTCGTTTACTGATATTTTGCTCCGTTCAGTTGGCATATACTTCAGCTCTTCCGATGACCGAGCTCTGCAAATTGGCGTATAAGTTCAAGTTAAGCGCGATTCATATCCTTAGCATAGATGCTTAGATGTTCACATTTTACAACCTCGCTTTAGCTTAGGCCTCATCTTTTTATGTTAATCACATGCGTACCTAAAATCTGCTTCCTAGCCGCTTGCTGTACCCTAAACAGCAGTCCTAACGTTGTCAATTTACACAGACAGTCCTCTTATTGTTGCCCTTACCAGAGATTGCCTTTATTTTTAAACTGGATTTTTCGATTCAAGTTGCTGAAACAACAATTGAATGCCTCTAACTGTTACATGTTGTGATACGGAAGTTATACATGACATAGTAATCTTCAGTTAAACACTTTTATTTTTGAAATACAGGAGAATCAATTACTAACCTTGTTTGTATTATTGGCTTTTATTTAGTAAATCGTTTATATTTAGGCAAACTGCTAAACCACCGCAATGTTAAAGCCTTGTCCGATCCGTTTGCTCTTGTTTGCTAATTCTGAAACACTAAAAACGTCAACATTTGCGTGCGAAGCATTGACGTCAAAAGCAACCATCAACTTGGATCACCTCAAGACGTCCCTTAGACATGAATCCATATCACAAGCCAGGGTTTTCAGCAACTCGTCGAGATTCGCAATCAGAAATTGTCGTCATCGAGTGAACTGAATTTGAAAAAAATTTGGAAGATTTTGTGTCGAGTAATTTTGAGTTAGCCCCAGTTTAACGGAAACACTCCGTAGTTCTGTCAGAACATGGGTGATTGTCAGAACAAGGGACATAGTTAAATAACACTACATACGCCACCTATAGTTGGTCCTAGATGGGGATGCCAAGGCACGTAAGGAAAGACTGGATTAATTGGCAAGTACAGCGTGAATTCGGTTATAGTCATTCGACACTGACTCACGTGTGACAAATGTGAGTGATGCTAAATGCTATTGAAAATATTAGCTAATATGAACACAACGTTGACTTGAAAATCTATTTATCGGTTGCAGTGCCATATCGTAGGGATTTCTGCCCCATTCCCTTGTTGACCACATATCTGCCAGTCTTCATGAGTTACACTGCCTCTATATGCAAGCGTTCCATAAAAGGCTCAATGAATATTCAAACACCCAAATCTTCAAAAAAAACTGGATTTTTCAAGTCGGCCAGTCTTCATGAGTTACACTGCCTCTATATGCAAGCGTTCCATAAAAGGCTCAATGAATATTCAAACACCCAAATCTTCAAAAAAAACTGGATTTTTCAAGGTCGTGTGAAATATATTTATTTTCCCAAAGTGATGACCTTGCATTTGTAGAAGTTAAAAGGCAAACTGTTCTTTTAAGAATTATTATAAAAACCATCATGATATTTTTTAAATAACAAACATTAATTTGGGCTACTGATACAACTGGTGTTATCTATGTCGTACGCGAATAACGGTATGTTAAGGCAACTGAGCTCTGATATCTCTTTGCGTAAGCCTGGAGGAGAATGGGACTACGGATTGAGTCTTGATTCATAACAATTCTGGAACCATGCGATTAATAATTATTTTGTAGATAATCTTTGATTTCATTATTTTTATGGAACCTTTGCCAATCACTGTCATTGTTGGGACTAACCAAGATATCCTTTGTTCAGGTGGTTTTAACATTTGAGTTTAAAGCTACTCGCGAGTAGGCGTTCGATTGAGATTTTTCTAAAATTGTTCGTATTGTCGGGAGGAGTTGATGATACATAATCTGAAAAAGCAAGATCAAATCGCGTGGTAGATTCTATTGAAGTTAAATTTCTCGCGTAAGCAAGGGTAAAATGTTTTATGGTAGGTAATAACGAATCACATGAAAATGATCAGAGTCATCTTGGCTGGTTTGTTGATTTGACACAATGAGACTGAAGACCTGTACCGATAAGGCAGTCTCAATATTGTAGGATTACCAAACGCATAGTGTATCGTGAACAGCTCATTTTAATTTTTAAACAAATGTGACTACGTATTACGATTATGCTTGTGGTATTCGCGCGGGATTTCATCTTCGTTTACCTTCTATAACATTTGTGAAAAATTCTCTCGCGAAATCTTTCGCACTGTACTTGAAGCCAACTGATAAAAATGCAATACATGTTGAAATATTGCTAAAAAATGTAGGTGATAATATTCTCCCGCTAGATTATACTGTGGTTTGTAGCAGCTAGAATTTATCGAGCAATACGTTTGATACTCCATAAAATGACATAAATAAGATTTATCAATCCATTCATTGAATTTATTTAATCATGCATAACTATTTTTATTTCCAATTTTGTTAAAGCCTTAGTAAACAAATCCCCATTTCCGAAATATTATCTGATAGCGTGCCTCTATTAGTGTCAATTGCTGAATCTCACGGGCTTTTTGGTTATACCGCATAAGGAAAAAAAGTATCTAGAAGTCAACGCCGAGTAAAACTCGGCCACCGTATTTTCCCAAGGTGGTACGTAGTTGCATTTAACGTCGTTCGGGCAAATCCCACGACAACCTCGTCATCAGCATGTATTCTGCGATTTTTTGGCCAAAGAAATCTTGATGTATGAGTATAAGCTTGTTCTCCATATCAATCTGCCGTAGCGTATATTTCGTCGCACAAATGGAAAGTATATTTCATTCAACTCCTTGTGAAAAATAACAACGAAAGTAGTAATTCAATTCAATGTTTTTAAAGCAACAAGCTTTACAACAACCATAGGATGGTGAAAATTGAAATTCAAGTGTATAAACAAGATAAGATACCAATTAAAAGTTAGAACTTGATAAATTCAGATATCAGTGCCTCGAGCTGCTTCTCACATTGAGATTGATCTCTGAATCTCATTGAATGTCTGCCACAAAACTTTGGTTGCAATATACAAACCTTGTCAAAAAGAAAACCTTTTGTCATAATATCACAATGTTCCTAAAACTGGTACTACAGAATTATTGTTTGTTATCATTGGGTAACTTCTATACCAGAGATGGTGCTGATGTTGAAACTTGGTCGACATTTTAAATTTTAATATGGGTAAAAATAATGGGAATGATTTATTCGACGCGTATGTTCTAATAGGAGAATCCTTGCTTCGAATTCATTGCAGTCGGCACTTTTTTCTTTTCGTCAGACTCGCAAACATGACGAGCGTACTGCTCACTTGATTATGCTGAAATGCATGCCGCTACGCAAACTATTCACTGCGTCATGTTGGGCTGAAGATTCATCCGACTAGCATTCACTCGCCCTGAGATTGGCCAATATCACGGGTGTAAACTTAATCATGCTTTGTAATTAGAATAATATTTTACAGTTAAGTTTATTCGACCAATTTTAAGGGCCACTGTTGTTTAAAACAGAGAACCTCATTAAAACAATGTGCGCCGATTCGTCGAAATGGATGGGAAACGTGAACGAGCAATTTACCGAAGCTTGCTGTGTAGTAAAAGAGAAAAGTTCGTCATTTTAAACGAACTCCCGTTGACAGCTAAGCGACGCACGGAGTGACAGGCTTTAAGGGGAAGAACAAAAAGTATTTCAGGCGCACTTGGTTATGATCAATTGTTCGTTCTGGATCTTTTAAGAACACCGACCACTGTGGGGGATACAATTATCCGTGAATTTTTTTGAAAATACCGTTTTTATTGCTCACTCGAACGAGCAGTTTTGGTGGTAGATGAGCAGCTAAAATTTCAAAGATTTCCATACTTACTTTTTGTTCAAATAATATGGACTAAGAATCAACATGAACACGACTAAACTTTTTTATGAACTGCGTCCTCTCCCTTCATCAAAATTTAGCACTGTTAGCTAGAACCCGTAGAACACCTCATCTATTTCGGTTCATGAGGATGATATGTCGTTCAAACTTCAATACTTAAGGTAATCAAAAACTGTTTTTTTACGGCCAAAATGATGGTATACAGCGCTAGTGTATTAAATTGTAGTGTATTTTCTTATTGTATGGTTACCGAAACTCAAACGCCCATACAACGCAAAGAGAAAATCAATCAAGATTCATGGTGAAAAAGCAAATTGTTGTACAATACCATAAGATATACCTATATAAGTTAAACAAATCATTACTTTAATATTTGCGTCTATGTGCTTCAAATAAGGAGCAAAAATAATTCCAAATGTGGCATGAGGGAGGAAATTTCGACCGGAAATATGTTTGGGTAATTTGATTTTCCAAGTACGAGGTGTAAAAAGTAATTACTAAGGGATTTCAGTAAACTGGTTTGATGAGGAAACAATCTCTGGTGATAAGCTGTTCCACAAAATGCGTACACGGACTTTGTAAAAATTGCGGCGACAGCTTAATCGGGAATATGGGATTTGAAGGGTCACGTTGTGATTGCGAGTCGGGAGATTTGAAAAAAATTTAATGAGGAGTCTGAGTGGGTGGGGTGGATTATTCGGTATGTTAGGATTAGGCCAGCTCGGATGCGTCTGTGCTCGAGGGTGCACAATCCAAGTCTAGTCAGTCGCTGCCTAAATGGTAAATCATGATATACAGTAACCATTTTAGTTACCTTATTATAAATCATTTCGAGGAGACAGATGTCTTTCTCCATCCATAGTGTCCAAGTTTGTACTGTATAATCAACAACTGAATGTATGTATGTATTGAGTATATTTGACAATGAGTTCGGTGGGAAACGTCCGAAAAGTCGTCTGAGTAAGCCGATTACGCTGCATGAACGCTTATAGACGGCCTCGCACTGCAGGCTGTTTTTCAAATTTCCGCAAACCCAGGCACCGAGATCTTTCTGAGATTTACTCCACTTAAGCACTTGCGTAAGTTGACGGGTAGCTTGTTTTGAATTTATCACTGGTGCCGATTATTTTGGTGTGAATGTAAAACTAAGCAATCTTCAACAGAGTTGACCATCGTACAAATTTTTACATCGTCGGTGTAGAGAACAATTTTACAGCGTACCAGTTTCCGTAGATGATTTATAAATAATAAGAATAGTACTGGACCGATTACTAAACTTTGTGGGACACCGCGCGTAGCTTCGATAGTTCGGGAAATTTCGCCACCTATTCTGACTTTTGCTTTGCGTTCAGACAGGTAACTTGCGAACCATGTTAGTAGATTTCCAGTGACGCTAACATCCTGCAGCATTCTAAAGAAGTAAGGAGTGATCATAGATCGAAAGCTCGGATATAATATATATATATATTATAATATATGTCTATATGTTTATCGCTTAAAATTCCAATTTTTACCATCTATGGTTTGTTAAGCGTGTTGCTTTTTAGACCAGTAAAAACCTGAATTACCTGATTAATTCCAACCATGGAGTATGCATCACAAGCTTGGACTCCGTGGTTATATAGGATACACTATTACTTGATAAAATATACCATCGTGCAACCAAATTCGTAAGTTGTTTTCGGAAACTAATGTCCGAGGAATGATAGTAAAAACTGAGACACCCTACTCCCTTTCAAAGACGCCATCGGAGTGATGTGACACTAACATACAAAATAATAAATACCCCACATTATCCTTTAAAACATTTATTCAAGCACCGTGATTCACACTACAAATTCTCCGTTCCCGTATCAGCTGTCGCCGATATATTTTTTTATTCTGTACGTGTCTGTTTCCTTTGGAATGCCCTCTTTTATGTGAAATTAGGACACGTATTTGTTGCATAACAGTTTAACAACACCTGCTTAATGACTCATGGTAAGCATTCAACTGGACTACACTCTACATTACATCATTATGTTTATTCCTTTTTCATTAACGAACATTTACTACGACATGGTAATTGTGAAGCTATGTGATTTTTTTGACCATAAATTCTTGAATCTTGAATTTAGATAGTGCAGTGCTCTTTGATATGAGCCACATTTTGACGAATGGTTTAATTCTGTCGTTTGGTCGCTTGGCTGAAATTGTCTTTCACTTCATTCACAGCCAGGTTAATAATAGTTTGAGGTTTAAAATTAGCATCGGATTTTGTATTAGGATGAATGAGACACATAATAAGGAAAACTGTCTTTCGACTTCTTCTTTTTTTTACAAACGAGGATCTCATGAATTTGAGATTGTTTGCAAATTACCTTGTTGCATGTGCAATGACAGTAAGAATAACTGATTTTTGTCACTTAATTACCATCCATTGAAAGATAGATTGCACTCATCAGGTAGAAAAAGAATCTACCTATTAGAATTTTTTACAAACTTTGTAATTTATACGTTTTCGTTCGCTATTTGGCATTTGACACGGAAAAAATTTAGTGCACAGCCTGACTGGATTAAATAGTCTGTATGTCAGTGATTTATTATTGATGGCTCTCTTTTCCCTTCATCAGAACTGGTTCTATTAATCGCAAATTGGCAGCATCGTGGGCGAAAATTTTCTAATCCCATTAATAGCCTGTGAAATACGTAACAAGAGAGCTACAGTCGATTCGTTTAGAATTATTGACTCGAATGACAAATGGCTCTGGAATATTTGTTTTTATTGGTAGTTCATGGGCACTAATTTGCTTGGTATCGGTTTTTGTTGATGGTTTTTTCCAAAATGTTTCTGGATTAATTAGAATAACCTCAAACGTTGTCAATTAATTATTCGGTGCCTAATTTTTTAGTTTCGCATAATTATCTTCGTTCATTGATAACCACCTTTTGCGTAAGATCTAACAAATTTACGAAAAATATATACCGGATAATGTAAAAAGAGCACTATCACATGATTCAAAAGCTATCATACAATCATTAATAATGTGGACAAGTGCTGTGTTCATATTTGAGATGTGGATATATTCCGACAGAAAATCTGATAAAACATTTATGATAATTAGCACGATTAAAGAAGCGTCGTCAACATGAACCCATGCTCTTACCTAACTAATAAACTACACAAAATAAAAATTACAAACATTGTCCAAAACAGCGTGGGATCACAGCCCCATAAATTGCATTCCTTACGGTTTAGGACCCGATCGATTCGAGGGACTGTTTCAAGGTTGCGTGTCATGTGATCTGCACGTCTAACCTGATTGCGCAGCTGATAAGGAAATAAGGATGGCAATGACAGGGAAATTTTCGTGCACGATTTAAAGTATCTCGGAGTCAAATTAGTGAAGTAAGATAAGTAACAAAGTTAAACTTGTATGCCATTGTTATATAGGGTTATTACAAAGAAGCCCGATGTTCTTCAAATACAGAATCAGAAAGTGATTCCTGGCCAAGCGCTCGATAAGCATGAAACAACTAGTGAAGTGTTCTTCGGCTAAGAAAACTGACGAAAATCAACGATGATGCGTTTGCTTTACAGTAAAATCGGTGTTGTGCGAGGTGACCTGACATGAAAGCAAGAAGCAAGCCCATTTACAAGGGCGTGATTAAAAATCATGCTGATAAAATAGAGCTTAGTACCATATATTGTAGTGCTCACAACCGGTTTTTTTGTTAGGTGTTGTCATTCGGTGGAGATCAGGTTCAGTAAGACTTGAAACAGTGGTATAGTGGTAAAAAGAGGTATATTTGAATGTCACCCTTAAATAGAGTGCTTACAAGGAACGATGATGTTCAAAAATAGAATCACAAATTCATTCCTGGCCAAACACCCAAAGCACTTATGAACGACCATATAATGTGCTGCTCACTACCTCATCACCTACTAGCAGTTTTCTCTTTAAAGAAAATGACGAATTTTCAACTTGTCAACTTCCTTCTGGAGAACACATACGAGTTATTCAATCAGTTGACTAGTATATTTTTGAATTGCAATGCAAAGCCGACTTTTTTTCTTTATAGAACTACCAAACTTTTTCAAGATATTGGGGGAGTAAAACTTCGCAAGTTTACTGTTTTCGAAGAAATCTGGGCTATGTGATCCCCTTAATTATGATCTGTGTTGAACATTAATCCACTCAAATGATTGATGTCAGAAGCAACTACTGAGTATGAGTTACCAAATTATTTGATTTATTAACCAACCACAACCAGAATGATTTGAATTTACTCACGCTTGTCTATTACGAAGCGGCACATAGTCATATGAAAGCTGTGTACCCATTAAAAGGTGATCGACTATTCAAATCGATGAAATTGACTGAAAAAGTGTTTACATAAACTGATCAAAATGGACGTCTCACTTGTTTCGTTTAAGTTGGCGATGAAACGCTCGCAATCGCAATGGCAGAATCATAAATGAGTTGCGAATCGTTATTTATCTTTTAATGGTAGTAATGTATTTGGTGTGTTGAAAATTTACTCGCTACTGAAGCTACAATTTAACGATATTTTGGAGGTGTGCCGTGGATTGGCGATGGGTGCTAATCACGAGATTTTGAATGATATAGAGAACACCACCATTTGGCAGGAAGAGCCGAGTTGACCGACGACGACAATTGCGAACCCAAAATAATTCGGGCTTCGGAAAGGCTGCATGAGAACTGTTCGAGCGACAACATCCGCGGAAACATGATGAGGTAGACAAGGTCATCCGCCATCGAACGATAAAAAATCGTCAAGGTTCTTCAAAGAAGCCCAACGTAGTGGAGGGCTTGAGTTAAACCGGTTGGCACACAATCGATGGACAAATCAGATCAAAGTGACAACGGGCACAGACATTATCATCAAAGTGTTGAGGTAAGGTGATTTGCCTATATATCATGCACGTATGCGATTTTGTTCTTTGTCAAGTACGCAATAAATGCGTTTGACCAATTGCCACTTTCTTTTGTTGTGGGATTCGGGAGTGTGTTGTAATGGATGACCTCAGGGAGTGAAATTCGGGGTTAGCAATCGATTGGAATATGTTTGGGACCGATCGTGTATTCATAATGCAAAGAAATTTGAGTGGAATCGGTTAGAGTCGTTTTTGGGTAACGTTTCACTTCTGACACAGAAGCTTCGTCAGACCAAGGGTGATAGTCAGGACAGGGAACATGATTAAGTAGCGGTCAACCCACCACCACTTATTTGACCTTACCGCTAAACAGTCTATAGTACGCTTACCGTGTGTCACGTCTCGTGGGAATGACCAGGATCAGTGGTCGATTTTCCTACTAGTGTGTATCCATATCAATCTGATACAAGTGAACACGGTCAAGGTCAGTTGACACGGCTGTCCACATGCGTAAAAGTACATAACTAACGGGGTTAAGGTTAACCTATTTTTGAAGAAAAACAATAATCTAATTAACTAGTAGGTATAAGGTGAATAATAACTATTTACCGTCGCAGCAGTGCCGAGCGCCAGATTGTGGAGATTTCTACCCCATCCACCTTATTGACTGCCAGTCGACCTGCCTTCGCAATTTCGACCGCCTCCGCATGTAGGCGTTCGCTATACGGTTTAATACCGCGTCTTAATATTTCCACATTGTCTAGATCGACGCTGTGGCCCGTATCTAAAACGTGCTCCGCCAAGGCGGAATCACGAATAAGGGATTGATATTCCCTCGCATCCCGGGGATGTTTCCGGACGCCTTTGCGGTGTTCTTCGATTCTAGTGTGAATTTCCCTGGAAATCTGGCCTATGTAAACACCCGAACAGTCCTTGCAGTTGATTCTGTAGCTGATGTTCGTGATGCTAGATACAGGTGTCTTATCCTTGAGATGCATCAAAACCGAACGGATAGTTTTCCTTTTCTTATAAGTCACGCGTATGACCGCCTGGTTCAAGAATCTACGTATCGCTTCAGATGTGCATTTTACGTAAGGTATACAAACTGTATCTCGCCAATTTTTTCCGATTTTTCTGACGGGTATTTTACCTTCATCAATTGGCGTTTTATAAAACTTTTTGGATAACCGTGGTCAATGAGCCTTTGGCTCGCTTCACGGTGCGCCTGTTTACGGTCTCTTTCGTCGCTGCACAGGTGTTCTATCCTATGGAAAATGGAACAAGATATGGAGCTAAAGACTTTTCTTGGATGAGCGGAAGAGTATCGCAGTACAGCATCTGTATCGATAGGTTTCCGGTAGACAGAAGTTTTTATTTTCTCGTCTACTTTTTGTGCTAAACAGTCCAAAAATGGAAGATTGCCTGAGCAAGACTCAATTTTCTTTGTGACCGTAATACGTGGGGCTATTTCATTTAAATAGTTGAAGAATGCCTCTGACTGATCTCGCTTGATGATAACAAATATGTCATCAACATAGCGTCACCATAATTTTGGCTTAAGCCCTTCATTGTTAAGGGCTTTGTTCTCGAAATTCTCCATATAAATGTTCGCAAGTATTGCAGATATCGGTGAACCCATCACCAACCCTTCTTTTTGTCTATATAATTGCTCATTAAATATGAAGTGGTTCATGCTTAGGCAGATTGATACGCCGTTGATAATTTGCTGGACGCTCAAGTTTGTGCAATCTGACAAACTGGCATCAGATTCCAAGGCCTGTCTAGCTAGTTGTAACGCACTTGTTGTATCGACGTTGGTGGACAAAGCGCTAGCATCAAAGCTAACCATTATTTCATCATCATCAATTGTTACTGACTTTAAGCGTGCTGCAAAGTCATATGCGTTTTCGATGAACGAGGCTGTATTGCCGACTAAATGTTTCAACAAATGTCTAGCTAACTCGTGTGCAGGTGATCCGATACCATCGACGATAGGTTTTACAGGAATGCCATCTTTATGTATTTTATGCAGGCCGTAGAACCTAGGAGTTAGAGTAGACTTGGGATACAGGTTATACCACATGCCCTTGGTCTGACGAAGCTTCTGTGTCAGAACTGAAACGTTACCCAAAAACTACTCTAACCGATTCCACTCAAATTTCTTTGCATTGTGCATGGTTAAGGTTAGTTCGGCTACTATCGAGGCTTGGTCAAGCAAGATAATGGACGTTAAGACAGGATAGCAGGTTTGGTCTAGGCTGACATGACTTAATCCAGCTTAATCCTCCGACCAACTTCCAATAGCATTTCACCCCGAACGTATGAATCGGAGGTTCAAGCAAATGTTGCTATTGATCTGAACGCTGAAAAGTAACAGTTTTCATCTAATCAGTTTAAGTGGCAATCTAAATACGGAATAGATACATTTTCTTCTCGGCCAGAACTTCCATGTAAAGTAATTCAACGTGCCCATTTTCAAAGAAAAACTTGTCGGGATGAACTGACCAACTCTGCTTGCTGGCACCAACGATGTTTTTCGGGCACGTTAAGTTGTTCAACTAAACCGAAATTTCAATGAAAATACATAACAATTTTCTCACATCTTTATGTAGTTTACCCAATTTATACCAGAAGTAAATAAGCGCGTCTATGCTCTGTTCGAAAGTTCTTTTCTTCTAATAATACTCGAAATTGATAACCATTTAAACAAAGATGATTGTTTGAATAAAATCATTCATAATAATGTGTTAAAAACAGCTGAATAATCAACCATATGCCAATGAAATCACAGCAGTGGGATGCATAGAAAAGAACTCGCGAAATATTTGCATACGAGATAAGATGAATAGGCAATGAAACGTCGCAAAAGAAATAATAAAGGCGGATCGTTTGCGCAGCGGTTTTGTTCTCTGTTGATTCGAAAGATCATGCGAAATCCTGACTATCTCGACGGTTCTGGTTCCAGTGCGGAGGGATTGTAGCCGCGCGTTTTGTGTACCATGACGGGGCCTGTGCAGGTATGTCATTATCAGCAAGCGCTGGTTCTTTTAGCGGGGCCGATGAAATAACCAGAGGTTCCGGTCCGTTACTTGAATGCGCTACTAGGACGTCAGAAGAGAAGTGAACACTCCGAGAACGAGCAGTATCAGATGGTGTCGGAGGATGACTGATTGAGTGCCTGGAAGTTCTCAGTTGATTGGGCCGTCGGACTGTGGAGGTTTGCTTCAGTATAATTTACAGATGGAGGAGTTAGAATCTCACGTCAGGAATAGATACAGATTGAATTAAGCATGAAACTGTTTAGATTATTGTGATGCAATTGAAATTTGTACAAAAATAGTATTTGGTCTCCAGGATTAATATTAATTATGTAAGCAATATTTCAACCCAAATATATTTAAACTAATTAATTAATTAATTATTGTCAACAAGCTCACTTATAGCTGTGTGATGAATATTTGGGGTGAAAGATATTCAAATTTAAAAGTGTCGATCCAAAGATCTGGGGATAATTTTGTCAATTAAAATTTTTTTATGATAAAGTACGTCACATCAGAATGGTTGCTGAAGTATGTGGTTGAAAAACTCCCATTCTAGATGTGGTTGGAGCTAACGAGGGCACAGCGGTTCTTAGTTTGCTTATTGCGCAAAATCGAATTTGTGCTGAAAACAGCTTTCGATGGTACGCCGATACGTCACCTGCTGCTTTGGGTTTTTACTCTCAATTCACACAGAAATTGCTCTGCAAAATTTGAGCAGATGCACAGCGATATAAATCCGGTTAATCGAAGTGTTGATAGTAGCGCTAACAGTCACCGTTGAGTCGTAGATAATTGCTACATCAAAAGCTCAGTGGAACGTCGGGTGAACCGATTATGATATCCCTCACTCCGGGATTAAACTTTGACTTGGAACAACGTGATTACCATTTAATTAAAAAAACATGTCAACATTGAGATGTTTCATCTGAAAGATGTTGCATATAGTAGAGGTAAACCGATTCAATGATTATTCTCTCATTGTAGCAATATGGCCAGCTACAGTGCTAGTGTAATGTAGTGCAAATATCGTTTAGATGTTCATAAATGTCATGCATCAAAGAATCGTGCAACATGAACAACGATAATTGGAAGCACGTAAGGGCACCCGCACAAGACCGATGAAAGACTAAGCTTTAATTTGTGAAATTAAACTAGCGAAGCATGTTTGGAGCATGTCAGATGGAGCATGGGTTCGGATGCGAATCCATGTATGGGGATGTGAGCACCACAGTAGACAGACAGTCTATTAGTAAAATTCAGTTATGGTTTGCACATTGATTGGGAAAAATTGAAATGGGAGCTTGAGCGATAATTATGTTTCCTTCAATCTAACCAGAACTCACGTCTTGTACTTCCTGGCTGACAGGACGTAAGGTGCGTAGCGAAAACCGTCTGGGGATTGGATGGGGTATGTTCAACTGTCTGGGAAATCTGGAACTAGTAGTAGTACTGAAAATAGAGAAAACAAATTTGTAATAAACGTAGTCGGGAACCAACTGATTGGAGAAGCTTATCAGCGCAATTGGCATACTACTATACTGAGAACCAGCTGACTGAGCGGCTGTTTAATTTTGATTAAATCGTGAAGAGTAAATTGTTGAAACAGACCTGTGAAGGCGCTGTACACGTGGGCTGTCTTGCGACCGATCGGACTGAATGGATGAATCTTTCGATATTTCGAATTGCACAGGAAGAAACGGGGGTGGCTTCATGGGCTTGACGACACTTTGCAAAGAAAGCGGCCAGGTATCTAAATCCCGATGACGATATTTATTCAATTCTTCTTCGGGAGACGGAGAAACCTGTGTGTCAACATAATTATCAAATTAGCACAACTGATATTTTCTCAACCATAATTTCTGTCAAAAGTTTCTATTGGACCGAGTCGTGTTTCTCTTGAAAAACAGCTGATCAGCTAATTTAGTTTGATACCATTAAATTATTTCACATTTCAGTGGATGCAGGATGGCATGATAAATGGTTTGTTGTTGTTCCGATCCCCTGGAAGTAGTCAGTGTCCTTGAAGGTAACTGTACATAGGTAAAGGTTTCATTCTGAATAATTCTAATTTAACGCTGGACCTGAAATATATTTTCATTTTAATGCTTAATATAAATATGAAATCAACTTCGAGTGATATACGAACCCTCCGAATTTATTGTGCAACATTTTGGTAATCATTCTGAACGACAAACACCATACGGTTTCTGATTTTAGTCAAATTGTACTACTGAATTAAACAGGTCGGAATTTCAATGTGAATGAACCGAGGATGCAAATGTCAAGGTCAGCTCTCGTAGATTCGCGAAGGGTGTTGCTCTAAGATTACATTGTTGAGACATCTCTCTGTAGAGCACTGTACACCAATGTTTCAATAATTCCGATATCAAATAAATTTAAATATCAAAAAATTGCGATACGATTAAAGCCACATAAGAATTGATCTAAGCATTACAATACATGAACATTTTCGAAATCGAATGACAATAATGCAACATTCCCGAGGACACATTGTAGCTCGCGTTAAGAGACGAATGTAGGCACCAGCATTCGAACGCGGTCTGGACCAAAGGCGACATGCAGGTAACAGGAACTTAGCATTATTAATCAAAGTGTTCCCGAAGTTGGTTACCGTTAATTGCATTGGCATTTATCGCAACCGATCCACACCTAACCGCTCCCCATCGCTATCAGCAATCATCTTTGTCGCAATCTGGGTTGGTAGTGTGGATCGGATATTCTTGGGTGTGTGGGTTCCAGCAAGAGTACATGTGCGCACGATTAGCTTACCGGATTAGCAGATGTGCGAATATCGACCTAATTAGGACGCGGAATAACTAATAACAAATGATTTTTCACATGGAAGGGCACAAATAACCAGTGCCAAGATTTCATGTAAGATAAATCGGACCAGAGCGATTGTTTTAGACATTTACAGATAACTCAAACTGGCAAGTCCAGAGACTTTTGGTATGTAGATGCGGCAAAGCTCGTTGGAATGTAACCTGTGGATAATTTTATTGGAGAAAATAATGAGTACAATCGAATTCGAGAGAAATAACTATCGAAACTGATTCAGATGTGACGGAAATTAAGACGGGACGCTTTACGGTCCTCAACATGAAATATAACGTGTTTCAGACACTAGTAAGGTTGTGTTGTTAGTTTGTAAGTCACTGAGGTTCAATGAAATAATTCCCTCTCTCCTCTGTGTACTGCGTAAAGCCATGGAATTTTATTTATTGATTTCGAAACCATATATCTGCATAGGTATGGAGAGAACGCTTTTCGCACTAGAAGCGATGTGCAACAAATGGTGGACAGTGTAAAATTCGATTTTCCTTGCGTTGTTTGCCTAGATTCATCATACTCATCAAAAACACGACTTAGCATGAATTAATGGCAAACTAACATTTTGATCAATAATTTTGCTTTCTTCTTCTTTAACAAAGATGGAGAATTAGACAGTAACGAGTTACCCAATAGAACAAAGAATCTGTTCCAAATCAAAGGTGCACACAGAGTTTTTGGGAAATTTTTCCAAAGAAATTCATCAGTTTTAATGAAATCAAACGCATTTGTCGCGTTTCATCGAACGATCGTTTTTGGACATTTAACGCAAAACTAAACAAGAGTGAAAGTGAACCAGAATTAGAAATGTGTATTTTTAGCCGTCGAAAATGTGTTCTGCAGTAAAATGTTCAGAAACTCTGAGCAAATTCCAAGAAGACCACTGGACAGGTGTGTTATCTGAGAATATTTGAAAACCGTTTATTTTAACAAAATAGTGGAAGTAACTTGTATGCAATTGATTAGAGCAGATTTTGGGTAACGTTTCGCTTCTGACACAGTACCTTCATCCGAACAAGGGTGATAGTCAGGACAGAGAACATGACTAAGTAGCCCTCCACCAACCGCCTCTGTTTTAACCTTACTGCTAAGCCTGAAAAGTTGTCAAGTTACGTAGACATGACCCGGATCAGAGGTCGATTAGCGTAATAAGGTGTGCGTTCACATCAATCGGATACAGGGGAGCATGGTCAAGATCGGTAGACATGGGTGCTCACATCTGTTCAAGTACAGAACTAATTGGGATAAGAAAGTTAGACTTTGAAGTCATTGTTTAATCGGGTTGTATAACGAACTGCGATGTTCAAACTCATATCATCCATCAGCGCCATGAACGCATGATCAGGAATCACTATGCGATTCTGTGTTTGAACATTGGGGTTGTCTTTACGAACCCTATTAAACAGTGGCTTCAAAGCCGAACATTATTTACCACTGTTTCAAGGCTCGTTGAACCTAATCTTACTTTCATACCGTCTACCTTGCAATACTACCAGGTTCCTACAAAATTTCACGTCATCGTTTAGTCCCAGGCAGACTGCAGACATTTTGTCATCCAGACAGCACGCTAGCACCAGCTCCTTAATTTACGACATCCAGTCTCTGACCAAATGGCCTGAGGCGAATTCGAAGATGCTAAAATCCACATTTCCACTTGATTGTATTGATGCTTTTTAACGAATTTTGTCAATTGCATCAAATCTGAGATTGTCTGCGGATAAAGTGAAGTGAAGTTATAAAGAAAGAAATGGAAATTTTTCAGAAGGCAAACCTGATGTTCGATTGCATGGTTTTAAGTGTGACACATTATGCCGTTGCTGGGATTATGCTCAATAGAATATTCAGCCCACAAATTTGCTTTAATAACAGTCCCATATTTACACCATATCACACGTAGCACTTAATTCGATGTGATAAAACTAGACTAGTGACGTCCAAAGATTGTCGAATTTCTCGAACACAATCTCCTCCTCGCGCTTGAAATATTATTGTTTCTCACGAAACTTACAGCATTTGAGGCAATGCCTTGGTCGAAAGCAGATTCCACGGTTTGCGTTAGAGCATCCGATTTTGAACTTTTCACCATGGAATTTGACCTGAAAAATTACCGAACCAACATTACGATTTGACATTTCGAAGAAGCGCGAGTTATATTTAGTTGAGCGAAAGAATTTCAATCGTTCATGCGCCAAATGCGGAAAATGTCACGAAAAGGCGAACAGAAATTAACATTTTTTCCGACTAAGAGAAAATCTGTTAAACCACATGCGTGTAATAAGCAACGTTCATTTCATTTTGAACATAAGTTATCATGCGATAATGCTGCTGTCGATCTCTCGCAAACCGAAGAGATCCAGTTGTATATTTTTGTAAATTGGAGATGAATCTAACGGTGGTTCAATATTTTGGGTTGTGCACATCATAACACAATCTGGTTTAAATAAAACAGAACGTTTGTTTTTGTCGACAGAATGCGATTAATCAAGTAGTTTGACATCAATGCGGTTTATCAATGACACGTGGAGGCAAGGAATAATAACTGCCTAAACAAATACAGTGTTCGAATATTTCGGTGTGTGTGTTCATCTCCTCCGGTCCATGTTGACCATGGATGTACATCACAAGCGCGTGAATGTTCCATGCTCGCGGCTTTTAGAATGACTAAACAGTCCAATTCGGGAGTGGCAATCTCTCCCGCAGCAATCACAGCGAGATGCGGTAGATCTTCATCAGTTGAACGTGATCTACGTTAGGCAGCCAAGAGATCTATCTGCTAAACTACAAACCGAGTTTTGTCCCAGAGAGTCACGTCCACATTCATGGTACACGGTCACGAATCCGATTTTGAGTGAGATAGTCTCATAGCGCCAGTGTTGCGAAATTGAACATAGGAAAGAATCACGATTTATTGTTAATAAATCAAATCAAATACCATGGGATATACATATAAGGTTCAAATAAATCGTACTTTCATACCACGATTCACGTGGAAGGAAATAGGAGTAAATGGGAAAGTTGGGAAATGTCGTTCGGAATTGTCTGTTCGGGTATACAGACTTTTTAAAGCACTGTGTCTCTAACGGAGTCACTGATGGTCGTCAATAACCTGTGGCCATCACTGTGTTATTCGACATAACATTTCAGAGCGTTTCTTTGAAAATCACTTTGTTGTTGTCAAAAGAATTTTCGACGGTTCCAGACGGATTGAATAAAAGCTCCGCAAGGAGTTTAATATAGTAAGTGGCATTTGAAGGGTGATATCATGACTGCGTGTCATTTGACTGTAACCAAATTTGAATAATTGTTTGAGTGGGTGGGTCACCGTTTAGAGTATGCTGTTGGTCAGAATTAGGTCACGTCGGATGAGACTGTGCTACCTTTACTCTCATGAGGTTTCCCCCTATGTCTGTACAATGAATGCTTCGCGTTATAAGTAGGGTTTATAGTGTCGTATAAACCAAATGAAAAGGCAGGGAAAGTTTGTTCTGGGTCCAAAATGTCGGCTCAACTTTATTGATCGAACAACATGAATTCAAAGCACATTCGGTCTTACATCTCGAGTAATGGAGGATAGTTATAATTTTTGACGAGTTTATTTATTTGATTCCATTCAAGAATATGTAGTGCGAGCATACGACACTCAAAATATTCATTAGGATTTGCACAACTATGCTGTCTGATATGGAGTAACAAGCTCCCTCGGAAGGTGTAACAGTGAATTATATCTGAATGCCGAATAATATCTAACAGTTTAACACTTTAAACAGGAGGCTGTATAATTACATAGCCTATTCTACGAATCACATGAGGTTTTATGCTTTATTTGAAGAAATGGATTCTTACACAATGACTTACTTTGTAGGGCCATCTGTGATGCCGTTCAAATTTCCGGGTTCTATAAGCGTGTCCGTCACTGAGATTGTGGAGAGGCCTGAAGAAACCACCGGACTGACTGAAAACGGGTGGCGACTTAAACCTGGTCGCGCTTCCGATAACGATGAGATTTTCTTCGGTTTTGACTCCTGACTTAGAGCACTGGGGATAGATGCCTGGGCAACATCCGTTCTTTTAATCCCCGGAACCTATGTAAATGAACCGACGGTGTTCTTGATTCGAGGAAGTGACCAGTAATTCAAGAATTCCCATACAATCATACAACCGAAAAGCTATTTTTATTCTTTCTTTTTGTTTCTCAGCAACTAGTAATGTTTCTAAATCGCTCAGCTTAGTCTCTATCCCTCGGTGGGACAAAACCAACATGTATATGCCATAGGTAAAATATAAAGTAGGCAGTTAATTTGAAGGTGGATCTTATCCGAAGGCAAACGTTTTCTGTATCACAAACAATAATGTATTAGAAGTTTAACCAAAAAATTGATTCAGTTCAAATGTGCGAATCTGTATGTTACTTTATGCATGCATCTTTCTGAATCGAGTGGCTTGATACTTTTAACGTTATCATTCAATCGTGTTTTCAAGCTTCCGTCTCCCAACTCAAAGCATTTCCACATGGTGTGCAAGAACATCAACTATTCGGTAGTGGAGTGCATGTGGTTGAAAAGCGATCCAATTAGCTAGGTATTTGGCAAATTTAGCTCGATTACAAAGTCTCAGTTCAGAAGCCAGTACGATGAGTAAAATGGTTGAAACTGTAAAACTATTGATAATCAAAGTTTAAGTTGGCATAAATTTTACATCACACTCATTCAATAAGAACCAGACTTATCACTGCACTCGATTGAACTGAATATATACGAAACACGCGGATCCTGATCGCACTACTCTGATCCCTTTCTGATGAGTGCAGACATCTAGAAGCTACTCTTGAGAGCGTTAATTGGCAACAGGCAACGGGAATTCAGCTCAGGCAAATCAGCCGCTTGCTGTTAACCATAGGGAATAAACGGTACGTATACCCCGCATATTACATATATCCTCCTGTTTATCCCATATCCCAAACGGCACTGTGGGCAACGAACCACGTGACGGTTCATTCCTGCATCAGGTCAGCTGTTTGCTGTATGGTGACGTGGAGTTGACAAATCGTTCGTTGTTTTGCCTTGCGAATCACCAACTCCGGGCAAGAACAGTTGTGCATGACGCTGCCTACCGAGTGTTTCGAACTCTTAGTTCGGTACGACGGTTTGCGCGAGTGCGTCTGTGTGTGTGCGTGCAGCGGAGAGACGATCGGTCGTAAACTATGGAATGCTACAAGTTGTCTGGTCGAAAGTGGCAGCTGTGATCGTCTTGTTACGCAGACGAAAAATTGCAAACTGCTATTAAACTTAAGCGCACTGGGGGTTGGTTTTAATTTTGTAGCTGCCTAAAACACAAAAACAAGGAATCGGTAGCACACACACACACACACACTTATACCAGACAACCTGTTCAAATCAAAGTTGCCATTGAAGTTGAACGTGAAAGGTTGTGTTAACCAATTTTTGTCCTAACATTATTCACTGTTTTAAAACGCATTTGAAGCAAATCCGCATTTGTTTATTTTGAGGAACTCTTACCCAGGGGACCGATGCCCATTTTCATGCGAATAATTGAATAAACATGGAAATTTTTCTCAGCATTTAAAGCATTATATTGTTTCATAATGTCAACGTTGGAGTCGGAATGCTATGCGATTTCTGCCAGTTGCATTATCAAGCAGTTTTTACAATGTTTACTGCGATATTCAGAAAAATATGACAAATAATTTTCTGTTTTACTGTGGCATACATCAAATTCATACGTTTATGGGAAGTATATTAATATATTCAACCATAGTTATTTCATAGTAATATTTATTTTACAATAAAGCAACTCGCTCGATTCCGCAGTTGTTGTGTGGTAGGTAGAACTGACCGTTAAAATTACGCGGTGGTTCATTTGTAGCACAAAATTTTGCCGTGTGTGTTTGTTGGTTTTAATGTCAAAATGCACTCGACAAAATCACCTATAACAAATTAAAGCGACTGTGCTGAAATGAGTATTCTCTTCTGACGAAGGCTGTCTACAACAGTTACTCTCTGCCGTGGCCCTGGATGACTGATCACCGTCCCAAATTCTACGGCCCGTGTGAGGTGGTTTTGCGAACAAAAACGTTAGATTATGCAATTTTGGAACTATTAAAGCTCAACTGCTTGTACCACTAAACTACCGCCATCTTGTCAATCAGATAAAATTACGGCTTTATTATATACAACCACAATTGGATCAACATCACTTTCAGTAGATAGGCATTGAATTCAGCGTGTAAACTTCTTCATCAGGAATTCAGATGCGCTGGTAATCAATTGAGTAGATATAAAGGAGCCAATATTAGTCGTAAAAATAGAGTTCATTTTTATATAATGTTCTACACACATCCATCGTACAACACACTACTAAGGTCAATTGCAAATGTCTTGAGTGCATAATCTGCAACCAAAATTATCATTAAACAGCTTGAGGAGGACCCTATTTAACAGTAACGTCAAGGAATAATTTTGAGGATTTTCTTTTATTTAATGTACCAAAACTTGCTAATTTCGCTGAACAAAAGTGAAGTCCAATAAACTGTAACTCACTTCATGGCCATGTAACAATTTGACCAAACTTTCTCTTCCAACGAGTTGTGACCATCGTTTGTTTTGATTTGTCCTTTGCCTTGTAACCTCGTCAGAAAGAAAATTCGTTGGGGAAATTCTAATGGTCTTGCTGGAATCTGAACCAGTCAGTGAAGGTCTTTTCGATTGCGACAATGGCCGATTTGCTCGGACAGTAATTGGTAACCGTTTGGGTTGTGTTTTCTTTGTCAAGAGTTTGTCACTTTCGCACAGAGAACGATCCGACGAAGTGTCAGTGAAGATATCCAACTTTCCCGATTCCACGTCAACATGTACATGTTGTTTGTATCGACGCGGACTTGGAAAATCATCTCTTGCTTGATCACTTGCGGGGAACGGTTTGGTGACCTTCAAGAAACAAGCATATGCTTGTCAAATGATTTTTTAATGAACTTCTAACATAGCACCACGCACAACGTAAATATGATGATTGAGAACACTAGATGTTGGGTTGATTAAAGTTGTTGACCTTCTGTGTGCTCCAATATAATAAATTTAAACATATTTTGCTTGTATCAAAATGAAGAAGTCTGACTGCTTTCTGATTTTTGTACAATGAGCCGGTTCTCACGTCCGGTGTATGTAGCACAGAACGAAATATGTTGATTGTAATCCATCGTACAAGAGGCTAAGCTGATGATCGTGCTGATTTTACGCGTGTACTATACTCCATCTATCGATCTTCCCCTGCTAGAAGGCTGGAAGATGAGATTGAGCATCAAAGTGGATTTAACCCAACGCCTTCTCTTCAAAGTAAGGTCGCTTAACTTAGTGTCCCTGCAGCGTCTTATGTCATTCGCGGTTTCAAATGTTTTTCAACCAATCAAAATGCCCCACTTACCTGCTGTGAGTCAACTTGGACAGTAATGTCTTTCAGTCCATCCACAATGCATAAATCTTGTGTCATGGGACGATGAAATGCCGCTAAGAAATAAGATAGTGCGACAAATCAATATAAAAGTTCTAACAATGTGAAACGCTGTACACAATATTTAACAAGCAAAACGTGAAGTGTATACCGATATAGAGGGATAGCTAATCATGTATTGAATATGATACTAACATTTTACTAACATTTTCAGGAATGAAAAGCTATGGAAGGATTTTCATCAAAGCTACATTGAATTCTGTTCGTATGCTTGTAGGCAATGCCGATTCAAATATATATATATATATATATATACATATACATATACATACATATATATATATATGCTCTTGGTAGTTTATTCCTCTGAGTTTGAGTGATTCGCGTGTATGGAGTTTTAACGTGCTTGTCTAATCACTAGTACTAACATTATGTGAATAGAGAATCTCTCCAGCACGACGTGATTGAAATTTATGTGTGGAAAGCAGAATTTTACGAATCTCAAAAACGCTATAAATATGGATGATTTAGAGGCATATCTATTGTTCTGGTTCCATCCTCGATAACATGAGTTTGGCCACATTTATACCCTCACTCACTTTTCATACAAAGTAGCCTTACCCGAGTCGATTCGGCTGCTCAATAAGAGAAAACCGAGGCAAAATAACGATTTCATAATCATGAGTAGAATGTTCCTGTTTTCCCTCGGCCAAGTAGGATGTCATCTTCGCCTAACCTTATATGCCGCTTGCACTGTCAAAAAGAAATTCATGAGATGTGAAACGGTTGATGTTTAATTGTCCTGATCTCGTTACTAGGCAACCCATTGTTCATGTCCACAAAATGATAATCAAGCGTTGGACTCATTCGGTACGAAAGCTACGCTAACACCATAATGCATTGGTTAACTCGTACATTTATCGATAACGTATTCAAAGTTCTATTCGTTTCAGGATGCAAGTAAAAGGGGAAAGGCTCAGATGTTTTTTCAACCATGTTTCAGTAACTAATCGAACACATAATGGTCTCTAATTCATATCAAGATGAAATGTGTTGAATATTTTCCTCGGTGTTAGAGAACAACAAACTAGAATAGGCATTTTCGTAATATGTAAACTATTTCTTCTGGGAACTGGTAAGCGACCGAATAAGACATTGGGAATGTGTTCTGATGTAAATATTGAGCGTAGATCACGTAAAAACACCAAAGGTGTAAGATAAATTGGGTTTTGAACAAAAGGATACGGTAGTTACGTTAAACTTGCAACCGCAAAATTAAATTCCCTAGGAACGGCCAGTTATTGAGAATAAAAATATTTTGTTCACAATTTTGCGATTCACTGCAGTGAATTGTGCATTGTGTCGATGTGTTTCATCACGGTTGGCTATGACAATCTCATCCAACAATTCCAGTATACGTGGATTTTTTTATTACCATTACAGAGATTAAGAATTTCTCACTGCCTCGGCGCATACACTTAACTATGTATCCTTGAGCAGTTATGATGATTGATATTTGTAAAAGGCAATAGTTCAGTCCCCTTGAAACGATAGGCTTGCGTTTGACATCAGTGTTACATTTTTGCTATATAACATGAGAGTCTGCAATTTTTATCATATGCATTGTGCGTACAGTCTTGTCTGTTCTGACCACTCAAATTTATCAGTCAATTTGCACAAAGCTCGGGTCTCTCAAATCGAAGCTTTATTTGACGTTGCTTGAAGTAAAAATTCAGATGGAGAAACTAACTGTGTTGCACGGTCGAGTGTTTATGTTGCTTTGATGCCAAGAATGCCTGTTCTTGAAGCAGTGCCGAACAGTTCAGCTATGCGATCATCGTGAGTTGGAACTATTACGACCGGATCTTTTGGTGTCGTACTTCAACACAAAGTTTAAAACGAAATCGAATCGCTAATTGTTTTTTTTCGCCAAGTTCGGGAGATGCTCGGGGATGCTTCGAGGATCAGTCTTCTCTGTTCAGTATTCAGTAACGCCGCCTAAATATGGTATTGGACGAATCGGCAAACTTACACATCTCGGCAATTTAAATCAAGGTCGCGAACGTTTCAAATCACAGTCATTAATAGATTATCAGTTCTTCAGCAACAGTCTAAAATCACCACGTGCGCACAAGACCAGTACACCGGGCTGAGCAAGACCAGTTCATGACACTCCAAACGATTCGAGACGAGCATCAACGGCTGATGAATATGCAGCAAGATTCCGCATTAGTGAAAACAAACTTTTACGGCTCCACGGCCATTAGCACCGTCCATCGACCACTCTCCTGCTCAAGTAAGAAAGTTTCCGCTACATCATCGTCTGAGTCCACCCCAACCCCGTGGGAAAACTATTCGTTCGAATTTTGTGAAGACCATTTTGCGATCTTTGATGAGGGCGCTTGTGGCGTCGTTTAATCTAACGAGAGATTCGCTAGCGGAAACATATAATTTAGTCAATAATAGCGCTAAATAATTTCACAACTTGCTCAATCTAGTTATACTCGAGTCTCTTCACTAAAATAATTTATGCTACACCTTCGAAATGTCAGGTCTACCTCAAATTACGAATAATAAATTGTCGTTCGTGTTATATTTACCCGCGATGTCCATCTGCTTGTACCGACAACCTCGGACATGAGATGTTCGAGCAATTACATAGCTACGTTATCGCGATTGGGGATCGGAGGTGATTATCATTCACTTCCTGCTGTTTGATATACACAATGTCTTTAATCTTTGAACTGATCGCTACATTCAACTTTACACTGGTAAGGTCCAATCTCATATGTTGGACAGATTAGGAAATGTTTTACTCATCATAATTCGCTTTAAGTATTCTCACTGGGATCTATTTATTTAACATTTGAGGCATCACAAATTTTATCCAAGAATTGAATGCAGCGTGGGTCAGAAAAATATTTTCCAGCACTAACAAACCCATGAAAATCATAATTTTTCTAAAGCCTGAAGATGAATTTTCTGACCTATGCGGACGTGCCTCTTATTTCAATTTAGATGTGAAAGTTCGATGCGATTTGATAACTGAAAGCATCTGTCGCTAACATCCCGATATTTAGGTGAAATTTATACTTTTATGTCTATATCAACATTAATTAGATTTTATGGTTTTCTGTACTGGAACAGCAAATAGCATTACTCTTACAATAAAACGCATGATTCCTTCCGAAAGCTTCACTCGATCTCAAGTTGACTACACATTACTTAACCAATCATCTGTCAATTACTAATCATACTAATGTTACTAACGTGTACCCATCTCTCCAACTACCATAGGCTTATCTATACATGTTCCCCATCGGGTATCCAAGTAGTCTCCCTTAAACGGATTTTGCGCGATACGTTAAACGACAATCGCTTTCAAGTCATTTGTCTATAAGATTTGCAGGATCACAATTTTCGTTCATTATCGATGCAAGGCCTGGAACAAAAGACGGTCAAAACTTTTGTTATCAAAACTTCACTTAATCACTATTTTGTTCATCTGCCCTAGGATTTTAGCGTGAAAATTCCCGTTTCAAACAGCGAGCTCGAAGCCAACTAGTTGCTTGAAACAACCTGTTAAATTTGATTTCCGGTTTGGACGTCTTTCTGTTTAATCTGTAAACGCTAAAATGTAAATTATGGAGATTTTGTTATTTGTGACTGCTATAATTTGCAAAACGCTGCACAACCTCAGTAATGTGTTGCTCCCACACCACGAAACTACACTGTACTACCGGTTTCTGGCTGTTAGCCGTCATCAGGTAGAGACAGTACGATTAGGTTCAGCGAACCTTGAAACACAACTTCATTCAATTTTTTTCTTTACAGCTAGTATGAAGATTCGAATTACATTAGCAATGAATACTAATCACCAGCTTTAGAATGATTTGCAGAACTCTACACTCGGACACAACACATTAGAAAGAAGTTTCGAAAATACCAACGAACACGTAATATTTCGGGTTTCAGATTGATCGCATTCGAACGATTTAAGCGACAACATGTTTAGAAGTATGAGAAGATAAACAACGTCAGCCGCAATCGAACGATATGCAATTCGTCAATGTCAGTCAAACGAGCCTTGCGTGGCAAGGGTTTGAATTGTACCGGTTGGCACGAAATCGACTGATAAATCGGATCGAAGTGGCAACTGGGATCGACTCATTGAGAATCACCGTTGTGATTGTTTGTTTGTCTATATAAGATAAGTTTTGTGTTGTTATTGGTCTCGTGCGTAATGAATGCATTTGATCAATCGGCCTTTCTCTGGTGTTGTGAGATTCGTGGGTGAACATGATTAGTGTTGAATGTGTTGAACGCAGGGATGAATGAAGACACAATCGATGTGTGAGCGTGCGAAGAGAAGGGTTACGTGCTTATGGTTGAATGTAATAATTGGTCAGATATGCGCCAACTGCGACATGCTGACCTAAAATGACCTGACGCAATCAATCTCCGCTTTTTCCCAGGACCCCACTTGCTACACCAGGATACTATTTTTGAGCACCGTGGATAACGAATTCTGATTGAATGTTGATTGGTTCAGATTGAAGATAAGTGATAATTGTTTGTTAAGTGAGAATAAACACTCATTACTTCTGATATATGTTTATGTCTTTGCTATCAAAGTGTAAGTGAAAATAACGTCCAACAGTTTCATAAGCACATAATTGAAAATTTGCTTTGAGCCGCTTTTCATTAAAAAATTAAACAAGTAATAAATTTAGCTGTCATAATTTAACATATATGCCTGAATGATCACAGGTGTTACGGGAAGGATAATAAATGTTGCGCATTTGAAATTCCATGTGCATGATTTTCAATATGTTGCATCAAAACCACAAAGTCATTGACAAATACATTTAATAGTAACCGCCATAAAAGGGGTGTAAAAATGAAGCGATTCAACTTGAATATAATCACTTGCTATTATGGAGTCAAACTCACCCTGCGACACAACGCTTCCATACGATGAATTGTGATTTGCAGTGAAGTGTAGGTTTTGCGGAGATGGCCAGTAATCGGATTGCGTCATGAGTGGGCTGATCGATCTAGGTGGAAAATCAATGAGCAATATAATATTACATCATTACTAGGAGTGAAATTTTTTAATTCATTATTTATTGACAAAAGTTATCTCAGACATTTGGAGATGCAAGTATGAAAACAATCATTTTCAATCAGTGTTCAAAAAACGCGAAAATATATGTTCTGAATTTGAAGTCAAAATTGTAAAACTTGCGTAAAATTCTGACCTAATATTGAAGCAATGCACGTGAGCAAAATTTAAGTCACGGCTGCATCTTGCAATACTTTCTAACAAAAACATACAAATATTATTACAAAAACACTCGGCTGGGCATTCTGATACATACGCATGCATAAATTCATTGAATATGTGAGAAAGAGTTTTCAGTAAAATAGGACAATATACATTACGGAGGATTACATGTAGGTGGCAAACGAAAACCTTCTCAGCTTCGGATGAGAAGTGCAAATTTTTTTTTCGTTGCGTTCATGAATAATAGATAGACACGCTGCAAAAATGCATTGAAGTAATGAAACTTGAAATTGGGGGATGAAAATACAAGGAAATATAGTTATAGCTGAAGATGGAACAGTTTCAACTTTGCAAAAGATTTTCATAATAACAAAGATATTTTGCTGTATATTTAATTTCAACATCACTTCGAAACCTTTGCATTGACTGTTTAACAGCTTAAAAATTCACATAGACTATGTAAAAAATAATTTTATCCGTTTAACAAAGTGAAAACCAGTAAAAATCACGTTAATAATAACATCAATTATAAGGACCCAGGTTGTTTTGATAATGAGTTTATTTATGATGCGTACACAAAAATTCTGATCTGAATCAGATTAACATAGATAATAAAAAAACTATTTTGTACGAAATAATAATTTTATCGATCGAAACTCTATTAAGGTTAGTGATGCATTTTAAAAGAAAACCCGACTTAAATAAAATGTGAGGCGAAACGTTTTAAATGGGCTAAATAGTATGGACATTATTATTTTCGTGGGGGTGACCAGATTCTAATGCTATTTTGAAGACCTAAGATTCGAGGTGCTAATAAAAACAAGACAAAAATTAGATGCAAACGGATTCTGTGTAGTTTTGCCAGTAAAATGCCACATTTTCAGAATATTTCACAACATATTGTATTCCATATTTATTATATGAAATAGTATGTGTGAAATTCATTTTGAAATAAGTTTATATTTTCAAATGAGGGCATTTTATTTAAAACTTTTCGCACAATCTCGGCTTCATTTATTAGAATCGTGTACTGCTCAATTTGTTCCTTCAAACTCAACTTCGTAAAATTTAATTGTACGAAGCTAGAGAGCGAAAAACTCGTAAATTCATTTAAGGAAATTTCACAAATTTTACTTTGCACCAAATTTTGGATAATGTTCAAAATATCGACTGCGGTTCTGATAACAATAATAATAATTTAGGGTTAGGCAATCAAAAGTCTATAAATGACCACTGTATTCCTGTTGTTTGAACCATTTGTACAAAATTGATATAATATGTGTAAATACAAGCTGAACGAAAACATCACGATAATCGATATTTGGGGATCAGTAAACTTAAAGAGTTCTGACAACTGTTTTACAATATCTATACTGTTTATTGGGAGCTAGCTTATGAAAATTGAATACTTGTTCATAGTCAAAAATAAAAATGCTCGATTATGTTGTTCTATTATTTCTCAATTCAATATATAGTCAAGCAGTTAATATCTCTTAAAAGCAAACCATTTGCTTTGCATTGCCGTTTGCAGTCTACGAAAGATATGGCTTGTGAATACCTTTATTATTCGACTGCAATTTTAGACTACTCTATTGTTCACAGAATTTCTAATAATTAAGATGGAAAAAGAATAAGAAACCAATTCATAAAATATATTAATATGAACATAATTAAATTAATTAAACATTGATACTGAATATAAATGGTTTATTTTATAATAGTTTCGAAGCAACAATTACTATTTTTATTTGAACAATATTACAGATTATTGCCATTATTGATAAATATATGATTTGTTACTGACTACTGATCTTCAATAGTAGAGCCGGTAACAACTCTACACTAATCCAATTATTATTTGTAAAATTTTGATCAAATTTTAATATCATCTATTTGAAAAGTCATGGAAATGCTCAGGAAATAATAGTTGAAAAATGATTCATATTCATATGATATCTCCATGCCACCAATATATGTGTGACAAACTCCAGTGTATTCGCACTAAGATTCTAGAGCTGACTATCGATTTTTAATCAAATGGAAAAATATAGTCTTGATTAAACTGGCATGGCTACCAACGCTTAAGCAGAGGGGCAATTTGGAAGCGCATATAAGAATTATTGCAACCACTGCATTCCACAGTTAATATTTCTTAATTGATTGACAACAATTTAGAGCACAGAATTTCGATCAAGTTTATATCTATATATCACATGGATATTGACAAAAGATCATTTTAAGTATATAGGATCAAACATCAGACGCAGAAAACTGTAATTATAATTTGAAATCTCTTTAGAAGGCAATGACATTTCTTACTTGAGGATATCACGGCACATTATTTTATCACTGTTCTTATGATTGAGATCATTTGGTTTGTAGTTCTGGATATCCGGCGTCAAATTATATTTGTTACCGTTAATTTGCACCTCTTTCCTGGATACCGCTACTTCAGGTAGGAAAAATGATTTTGCTCTCCTAGTGAACTGCAAATCGGGAGATTGATCTAGAAAATCATCTGGATTAGAGATTCTGCTCATTTGTTCTTGATTTATATCCATCACGATATTTGTTTCGAATCTTGGTACAGTAATGGGTGAAGTAGATGAATCTCGCATTTTTGATTGTTCTTTGATTTTCAGAAGAGTAGAGAAATCCTTCAAGGAGTGTACGTATTCTTTCAACAACTCTAGGGTTAAGTCGAATTTCTTTGGAGCGATGATCATTGCTTTGTGGTTCATCTTTTGTAAAATATTATTATCGATCGATTTATCAAACGACTGAACGTGACTTTGTTTAACAGGACTATCATGTTCCAGGATCTCTGTGTCAAGTTTTCCAAAATCACTTGAAGAACTTATTTTACGAACTTGATGCCAATGAGGCCGTTCGTCGTATCGCAAACCTCGATTTTTATAATTTCCCCACGGACTGGACATAGGGATGAAATTCGAAATTAAAATTTCAACTTAAAGTACATGGATGCAAAAGGGTCATATGTATTGGTACATAGTTGATGAGAAATTTTAATTTCCCGAATTTGTAATATTTCACCCAACGTTATCAAAAAACATGTTCAAAATGTTAGCCTGTTTGAAGGTTGCAAAGTTTAATTCTAGTGATTAAAATCCAGTTCAATTGGCGCAGTACTGTAAGCCTTTAATGAGCTAATCGAGCATTGAAAATATATCTGTTGGATGAATGCTTTTCAGAGGCATTCGATGTTGACAAAATTAGTTCTTTTCTTTTCTTTGATATGCTTTGTCGCATGCGTTAGGCGATGATTCTTCAAGAGTTATCCAGACAGTCATACGGTTCACAGGTTTGTTTATTTTTGCACCAGCTCTGTCATGATCAAATAACTTTGATAAAATGGTATGTAATAACTTCCGGTCTTCCTGTATACGACCTGCGGTGAATTCTTCAATATGTTCTAGCGCGTTAAACATGATAATACTTACGACTTAGGTTTCATTGAATAACGTTCGGCAGGTGATTATCACTTCTTCTGGTCAACACGTTTTATATTAACCTGACGCAGCAACGGTACATGTTAAACAAGCATAGAGGGCTTAATATTAGTCGATGCAAGCCCTGCTGATGAATAATTTTTCGGTCGACTTGTTCTACGAGATATTTGTATATTTGAGTCACGTGATGAATTGCTGGATTTTATATCCCGCGAGAGAACAATTGAAAAAGACGGTTGAGTGGCTTAGTTGACTTGAAATCACAATTCAAGTTGAAAGTATCGGGACAAGTTGATGGAAAAATATTTAGTCTCCTGAGGGAAAATAAGTTAGCTAGAATTGTTAAAATCTGGAAAACAGCTGACTAGGATCATGTTTAAAAACACGAATTTTACCTTGATTTTTATTTCACGTTCGCACGAAACCGGTGTCCTCTTAACTCAGAGGAGCAAGAAATGACAGTTGCTTATTGTCGAATAAGAAAGCTATCGCTGATCAAATGTGAACATGAAAAACATAGACGATGATGACCATACCAACATGAGTTTACGAAGCCAGCACAAATTTCAAACTAAACAACATGCAATTCCAGGATAAATTATACACAACTGCATACTTGGAGCATTCTGTTTCAGGCGCTGACGCTAAAGCATATATAGATATAGGAAAGAATACCAGTGGACAAACTCCACAGAATTCGAACTATCGATCAGCCACCAGTTTCCACAACTTAAGTTTATTAAGTACGAATATGCCAGTAATTAATGCTTTAATATTTTACGCTTGGATGCAGTACGAACTTAAGGCGTGGTTCCACCTGGCAATATGCTGAAAGTAAATCATATTACTTCAACATAATTGAATTGTCTTACTAGAAAACATGATTCGCCACACCACAACTATCCACAATTGCTTAAACTAACCATACACAATGAAAGACGTTTAGAACAAATATCGCTAACCGAATACATGCTACGAAGTTGCTAAGAATCACTCAGCCATGTATAACCCGATATTCTATGGTGCGAGAAAATTTGAAAAAAAAACGCTGTTATTGGAAAAAATTACTCCCACAGTCTAGTCTCAGTTTGGATATCACAACTAATTGGTGATTATTCCACTCACAAACGCGCGAGCAACCATTAAAAGCAGTGAATATTCCTGGTAGAAATTATTGACATTTCCGATATTCTGCGTGGACCAACCGTCTGCCTTACATCAGATCGTACCGCTGTAGAGTATATTATCAATAAACCGCTAATCACTAGAAGCGACCACCTTGTATCAGAATAAGATTACGTTTGTAGCCCTAAGCGCAACGGTGACCGAACAAAATGCGTCACAAAAGTGCACTACCTGGTTCTGGATGAAACAAAGCGCAAAAGCATTGGAGTATCATAAGGCTACAAACACAGCCGATTCACGAGCACATTTTAAGCGACTGAGAAATAAAGTTCACCGCATGATTCGAGATGATGAGTGAGCTTTCAATCGCATAAGATTTATTAAATGTAATACAATCCGATGCATTTATATCGAATGATAAATTATAGAACGAATATTAAACCATGTGTTTTTGTCCTGGAAAACCATCTGGTTTTACTGAATCCGTTCAACAGACGGCTAATCAACTGCGAAAAATCTCCTTACTAGAATGTTACGATAGGGTATTTGCGCCAATCTGACGGCACCCGTTGAGAAAGCCATTATCCAAATTGACAGACCGAATTTGAGTGAAGTATTGATTACTCTGAGGGTCGTAGCGCAGCACTCACGAAAATTAAAGGAAGAGAAATCTCCGGAACGAGATGAGATATCTCCAATACTGCTCAAAACCTGTCATACGCAACAGTCTAAACCTCTATCTCACATGTTAAATAATTTGCTACATGTCGGCGTGGTAAGAAATGTCTCGAAACTGGGACAAATAACACACCAAATATGTTGCCTTTTGGTTGTAGGTATTTACAAACCTGTAACATCGCTGTATTTCGTATAAAACGTTTTTACGCGAATGATGAATGCAGGAATAGTGCAACATCCAAAAATAACTGACATTTGTCACTTGTTCGACTCGGATTTCCTAAAAATCGTTCTTGTTTAACAAACTTGATAATTTACACGTCTAGACGAGCGTTGTAGATAGAGGTGGATGTATTCATGCATGCTACATTTCAATTTCTAAAGCTTTTGACCGAGTCGATTCTAATTTACTTTTAAAGCAGCTCAAGAAACACAATTCAATTCAATTTTAATGGTCTAAAAAGCATATAGCTTGACAAAACCACAGAATATAATGGGAATTACGAATAACATGGGTAGAAAAACGGGATTTGTTTGCTTACTGATCAGTTCAGGAATCAACTGAAAATCCATTGGACAGAAACTGGTTTCAAAGTTCAAAGCTTTTGTGGTGTAATTTATATAGATTCAAAGTTTGGATTGGTCAACATGAAATTGTCCAAATTCGATTTGAATATATCCAAGTTGGGTGAACGTGCAACATTACAAGTTAGGGAGTTCGAGTTAAAGCATATGCGTACAGATTAAAAGTACCTTCGACAGTTTAGTTTCGATTCGGGAATAAGTACTGTATATTCGTGATTCCGGCTGATTCTGGGTGGTAGTCGCGTAAATAGTTGATTTAGGGGATGGTTGGGGGTATTCAGTATATTGAACATAAGTATCAAATCACCTTTAAGACAGCAAGAGCGAGAGTCGAGTGGATTGAGACTTGCAATACGATCTTCGTATTGTTTGTGCTTCAAACCGCGTAAGAGCTAGGTGGTCCAATGACATATTCTATGCAAGAGGCTGATGTCCTTCTGTAGCCAGGGTGACCAAGCCTGAACCGCATACTCCATGGTTGTGGGAAATTATGTGAATAAATACCTGATAACCTTAGCAACAGACACATCAGAGTTCGTGATGACAATCTATTTTCAAAGCAAATTGATGTAATAAGCAGTGTTCAGCAAAGATCCGTGCTTGGCACAATGCTGCTTC
>JACCGJ010017947.1:0-14523 GCA_013407085.1 Atriophallophorus winterbourni
CATTTTGAACTGCGAAAAATATTCAGCGTTTCTACATTCTCTTAGTGCGAACAGCCTCTCGTGAATCACGGAACAAATAGGACTTGGCTGGGTGGATAAACAACAATCTAGGGAATTTTGAGGCACCAAAATAGTTTTTACCTGATATTGAACTGTTAGTAAAAAAAACCAATCACGTTTTTACATGTTACATCATTCTTATTTCCCATATCATTCCGGAGTTGCTCTAAAGCAGTGGTTCTTACCTTTTTGGTGGTACCGAACCCTACAAGTTCCATACATGCATTCATCGAACCCTTCGTAGTTGGAAAATAAAATGTGTTTTTTGTTCCAATTCAAAAGAATTTGATATAACTATATACTGTATAAGTGCCACTGTCTCATGCATCATTTGCCCACAAAATCACTGTGCTAACAGAAAAAAAGCAACACAACATGAATTTCGCACATAAACAAACACGAAATGAATATTTAACACAAATCAATGTGACCGTTGTTCTTTCCTCACAGCGACAATTTCAGGAATACGCGGCTTCGTCTTGGCAAGTGCCACTCTCATGTCATTTTCGCAACAAAGTTTGTTGCTTTTCTTCGTTTTTATGTTTATCGTCATCGAAAAGGACTGCTCGTAAAGATATGTTGTAACAAACGGTATGAGAATCTCGAGGGCTTTCTTAGCAATAAGAGGGTACGCAACGACTTGGTGACACCAAAACGTTGAGAGCTTTGTTGTTCTGAAGAGTTGCTGTTGAACCTGGCTCTCCTGCAGTTCAATGATTTCGTCCAGGTATTCATCATTAACATCTGCTGTCGCAACACTAAACTTGAACGATTGTCTCACCCATGCTGGATGAGTTTCTGGCGGGGAAGTATCCGTCGAGAGACTTAGCGAGCTCATCTGAGTGCATTACAATTGCTCATACATTGAGGACGCTGACTCCCATCACGTTCCGTTATACACGTGAATCCATACTGAACGTATTCGTCCGACCATTTCCTTTTTTGCTCGACATAGTTAGTATCAAGGGTTTGAAGCACTGAAAGCGAAATCACGTACGACCAGGACAGTCACAAGTCGACTACTGATTGACCCGAGCTGCCTGAGCAGGCAGCACAGATATCTAGGCCAAGCGATGTGGCATGATCAGCTGCAACCAATAATGGTGAAGCAGAGCATGACGTCACGCCGGTGTAAATATCACAGTTTGCTCACGCGCGCAAACTTTTTCCAATCGTTAACTATTCTATGGTTTTGCTTTCATTGCAAAGATCGCGTTGAGCTACGCATTTAGATAACTGATTCTGTATTCTACCTTGTGTGATTAACGAGCTATAGTGGATTATTTGCAAAATGACGAAATCACGAGTTCAGAAGCAACCACATCGACCTGCCGACCAAACGCCCACCACTCAGCCGAACAACCCACTTCAGGCTACGAACACGTTTGACCGCATCACGAGATCCAACATACAGACAATAAAATCGATCGATCAAACTGTGACAGCGACATGTATCAACTTGACCTCATTGCCAAGTGCCTGGACCCGGCGAACGCAACAATGGTCACGGCCGGCCCAGCTGATAATACGAATCTCGACACGCAGAATTGTCCCGAAGTCACGTGCAAATCATGTGAAAAACCGGACAGTCCCATGGCGCGTAAAGTAATAACGTGTTTTCGGTGTAAGGGTAAAATCCATGGTAAACCGTCGAACCCCAGAAAAGGAATCACCGAACCACTAGGGTTCGATCGAACCCAGGTTAAGAACCACTGCTCTAAAGCTATATGCGTTTTTGAACCATTAAAATTGAACTGAAATAAATTAAAAATTAAATTAAATTATTGAACAAGTAAAGTAAAGTTTATATAGCTGATGTTATCTGTTCATTTCCCGCGAACATTTATCAATGTCATTGGTACAAAATTTGCTTTCTTTTATTCACATTAGTCTTGAGCTTAGCTTTTTAACATTTTCGAATAAAGCTTTCCCATTTTTCGCCTTCTACACAAATATCACCTGACTGCAAAATGATAAGCGTCTGCGCTTAGAAATTCAAAGGAAAGCTTGGCAACATTTAATAAAGGCGCCATTTTGCATGCACTACCTTGCACCAGGAAACCTGTTGGATGAATTCTGTTCAATTGCAGACATGATGTGCTAGTTTCTCAATCACACCTGATTGGTCAATGAATTGGCGAAATAAATGTGTGGTTGCAAGTTTGTGAATAAACAAACTACGCAATTTAGCCTTCGTATGTTCCTGCTTTTCATGAATAAATTGCAAACATAATGAATTTCTTTTATCATCGTCTCGTATGCTTCTTTTGTTCAGAAAATATGGCACAGAATTTGTTAAATATGAACCTGGTTTTCTATTTTATCGTTTGTGTGATTTTATTATGATGCAAATGCGCTTTTTCTTTGCAGGTCAAGTAAATAATTCTGGTTGCGGATGTTTCTGCACGTGAATGTTAGCATGCATTTCCATCACGCACTAGTTTCGTGCGAATTTTTGAAACCTCACTGCGTTAGTGAGGCGAGATTCGAACTTAATTATTATATTTCTGGCTGGTCTACATCAGAATTCAGTAAATTTCAGTACACATTAATTAATTCGACACCGGGTTGTAGCGAAAGGAAATAATGCAGGTGCATCGCCCAGACACGGTAGTTTAATCGTGAAAAAATGACAGCTGTTCTGTCAATCCATTTCTAGCGAGAGGTTATCCGTTGAACCAAGATATGTGAAATGATGCACTGTTTCAAGCTGACAGTTTCCAACAGCGATGATAGGCAATACAATCCCTTGGCCAAGGACTGTAGTCTTGCTCATGTAGATTATTAGACCAAAGTATTGGCATGACGAAGAAAAACAGTCAATTAGCGATAGGACTTGTTCTTGAGAGTGAATAATAATGGCTGCATCGTCGGCCAACAGTAGGTAAAGGATTAACACATCAAGTACCTTGGTTTTTGTTCTCAACCGGGTCAGTAAGACCAGCTTAAACGAGCAGTGAAGCATTGGGAAACAAAGTTTTACTTGTATGCCACTGTTGTATAGGGTTATTACAAAGAACCACGATTTTCAAATGCCGAATAAAAAGGGATTCCTGCCAAAGCGCTCTAGGCACTTATAAAAGGCCAATGTATTACGGTGCTCACATCCCATTCCTTACACACCACAACCAGTTTCTGGGTGTTTGCCTTCATCAGGTGGACAAAGTAAAATCTGATATGCACCGCTTCATGCCGAAACAATTATGATTTTCAAGGTTGTTTTGAAAGTGAGTAGACCGTCTGCCGCAATAACATCCTACGAAGGTGGGAGAAAACGGACAAAACGTGTACAAATTTATAAAATATCATTCACGTGGCGCGCGTGGACGGAAAATTGTCAAGGTCAATATTGTTCCGGTCCAGTAAAACACATTTGGATCAAACGGAGACAATAAGGTGGACGGGAAAACACTGATGTCCCGTGATCCGCACGCGGTAAGTGTCCCCGTGAACGGATCGGGATCGAACTCGAATACACATGCAACTAACAAATCAGAACTCAGAATATTGTATGGTAGATAAAGAATTAAGCTTAACAATAACCATAGGATGACAGGTATTTGGAACATATAAAAAATATATAGAAAATATAAAATATCTCAAAAATCAATAGGGACACTCGCATACCGCATGGTTCGTCATAAAGTCATCGAGTTTGGAAGCGAAAACCCTTACAGATTCTGATCGTGTGATTTCTTCAGGCAAATGGTTCCAAGTGAAACAAATTCTTATCGAGAAAAAATTACGACGTATATCCAATCGAGAATGCGGAATGCTTAAAGCATTTGAATATGTTCGTGTTCTAGTAGGGTCATTGGGCTTTAGCAAGTGTTTAAGGGGATGGTTTACAGAATGCGGGATTTTTAATGTTAACATAAGGTCACCACGTATCTGCCGTTGGGTGAAATCGTGTAGGTTCAGTTTTAACATTCGCTCTGTGAAAGGCAAATTTCTGTAAGGGGGGACCAACTTTGTAGCACGATGATAAATCCTGTCGAGTAGTTCGATATCCTTCCTCAGCCATGGTGCCCAGGCTTGGGTGGAATATTCCATAACAGGACGTATATACGTATTAATTACCCGGGGTAGGGTTTCGGGCGTAAAAATCTGGAATATTCTTTTGAGAAGACTCAAGATACGGCAAGCTTTATTGTACACCATCCGGCAATGCTGTCCAGGCTTCAGGTTAAACGAAACCCAGATACCCAGATCTTTTTCTGCTGTGGTCCAGACGAGATCTTGCGTGCCAAGCTGATACGTGTGGTGCAGAGATTTTCCCATCTACAGCATTTTACATTTCGCAGGGTTAAATGGTAACTCATTTAACTGGGACCAACGAAATAAGATGCTTAGATCCCGTTGTAATGCCATACAGCCATTAATAGACCTGACACGTTTCCAAATTTTAATATCATCCGCAAATAGTATCAAGTTGCATCCAATATTCTCTACTATATCGTTCATATACACCAAGAATAGAAGAGGACCAAGCACCGAGCCTTGCGGAACTCCACTCGTGACGTCTATTTTTCTAGATAAGGTGCTGCCAACGCGAACTTGGACGCGTCTATCAGTGAGATAGTCCCTTATCCAATTTAGCAATATTCCCGTTATTCCATAAGACTCGAGCTTTTTGATTAAGATGTCATGGTTGACTCTATCGAGAGCTTTGGAAATATCGATGTAGCAAGCATGTACAGCCTCACTTTCGTCTAGTGCCTTGGTCCAATCCTCGAACATTGTAAGAAGGTTAGATAAACAGCAACAATCTCTTCGAAAACCGTGTTGTGCTGCGGTCAAAATCTTTTGGTTTTCAAAATGTTCTTTTATGCTTAGTTAGAATACTAGGAAATGTGTGACCTGTGTGCCTGTGTGACGTCACATGTTTTTCAACAATCATTTGAGACCCATAACAACCTGCCATTTCTAAGTCACAAAAAGATTGGTTAAAATGGATACTTTCACTAGCTTCGTGTTTGTTTTCGTATCATTTGTCTAACTAAGCTTCTATGTCAGGAACGAAACGTTCTCGAAAAATCACAACCGATTGCACTCAAGCTAACAAATTAACAAATTATTCGGTTTCAAGATTATTGCCAAATTATACAAAAAGTTCTCGATTCACTTCATATGTGGTCTTGACACAACCGCATACAATTCATTATTCAAAAATGTAAAATGTTTAACGTCGGTAAATCATTCGAATTCACATACTCTCTGGGATCTCAGCAACTTTCATGGGTTACGGAAGTGAAAGACCTGGGTGTGTGGATTGGCAGTAACGTGAAGTCTTCATGGCTGTGTTCTCTTCTACTTACAAGGATCTTCGGTAGATTCACAAAGCAGGTACTCCCGCGATAATTAGCAAATATACCCGGCCAACAATGGAGTACGCTGTTCAAGGATGGTCCTCATGTTTACAGATGGACATCGCTTTGCTGCAACGTATATCACCGAGCTACAAAACGGATGACCGAACAAAGCAACAGTGCATACGAGGTGAACATATTTAAATTTTCCTACCGCCGAACGGAAGCTGAATGCATTCCATCTACGAAGCATCCGTCGTATCAAGAACATATCGTGGATGGACAAAGTGACTAATGCTGAAGTGCTTTCAAAAGCTGGTCTACAGAGCATGCTCACCCTGTTACGACAGCGTCGCATACAGAATGGAAAATGGTGGTATTCCGAAAGATCTACTCTTTTGTGATTTGTAATCAGGAAGTCGATCATTGGGCAGACTGCACTTGCGGTACAAAGACGTTTACAAAAGAGATATGAAATATCTTAGCATTGACCACGCGAGTTGAGAAGAACTTGCTCTTGACCGCTCACGTTGGAGGCATTGTGTAAAGCGTCGTCTGCACGCTGGAGAGCAGCAGATACAGCTCTTGGCTGCTGAACGCAGATCACGTCGTTGGCGTGCAAATAACGCTTTACAACCGAGTTCTGCCTATCGTTACAATCCCTGCGGGAGAAATTGTTCCTCCGGAATCGGACTGTTTAGTCATTTGAGAAGCTGTAAAACATGAAAATTCATGCGATTTTGATGTACATTCATGATCCACATCTACCGAGTGAGGTTAACAGACAGACTGCCGTTTCTGGGTTGATTTGATCATGCTGTTCAACATTCTGTATTCAGTGAATTATCCACTTGAACACCTGTTTCATCGGCAATAAGCAGGTGGTGTCAGATCTCATGGCTACAATTTAACCATTCCACACACTAGATCAAATTGTCAAAGTTTATTCTTTGCTGTCCTAGTTTGTTCTATACGGAACTCTCGCCTCCACATATCATTTGTACATGAAGCCTGAATATGTTCAAGGCTAAAATTGACAAGTATGTTGACCACATCCAACTTAGCACCTCTATACATAAGCTGACTTCAATATTTACAAATCAACTTTGTTCTTTATATGTATTATGTATATTTTTAATCTATGATTACTGTAAAATATTTGTTTTTTATACAATTAAAACGTTGAATTACTTAGATACACTTCCTACACTTGACAATCACAACAAAGCAATCGACCGCTTTGAGAGTGGAAAGGTTCGTGTTGACGACGCATTCTACCTGAGATTATCAAATACTGCAGAATGGCTTTAATACAGACTCTTCATCGATTGCTTCTTCAGTGCTGGCTTCAGGAGTATGTCCCACACGAGATGCGAGACACGAAGATCATCACGCTATTTAATAATAAGGGTGATAGAGTCGACTGCAACAATTACCGAAAAACCTTTATTCTAAATTTTGCCGGCAAATGTTTTGCTAACATTTTACAGATACCGCTACAAGAATTAGCTGGCAGAGTTTCCTCCGAATCTGAATACGGATTTCGCAAGGGTTGATCAACCGTTGACATGATCTTCTCCGGGAGACAACTTAAAGAAAAGTGACGCGAGCATCGTATGGCAATTTACGCTGTTTTTATTGATCTAATAAAGGCATTTCATTACGTCAGCAGGCAGTGTCTTTTCAAAATGTGTGATCTAATAGGCTGTTCTCAAGATTGCTCAAAAACTCGTTATTTCTTTCGACTCTGGCATGAAAGGCGAGGTACATTTTAACGGTTACAGTTCAGAAGCTTTTGAATTTCGCCGAGGCGTCAAACAAGAGTGTGTTATTGTTCTCACGCTGTTCGGCATTTTCGTTGCTGGGCTTCTAAAGGACGCTTTTAGGACGAGAATAGTTTGGTATTTTTCTACTCACGCGAAGTGGTGGCGAGCTTTCCAACATGAACCGGTTGTGAGCACAGACCAAAGCACGGGGTGTGCTAATCTGTGACCTGCTGTTTGCCGACGATGCAGCCTTTATTGCTCATTCCCAAGAGAACCTACAGTCGCCAATGGACCGTTTTGCGTCGGCATGCAAAGACTTTGGGCTAACAATCAGCATGAGCAAAACCAAAGTCCTTGGTCAGACACAGCAAACTATAGACCGGTAACGTTACTTCCGGTGATCTGTAAATTAATGAAACGCATTGTGACTACGCACATAAGAGAACATTTTGAAAACCAAAATATTTTGACCGCAGCACAACACGGTTTTCGAAGAGATTGTTGCTGTTTATCTAACCTTCTTACAACGTTCGAGGATTGGACCAAGGCACTAGACGAAGGTGAGGCTGTACATGCTTGCTACATCGATATTTCCAAAGCTCTCGATAGAGTCAACCATGACATCTTAATCAAAAAGCTCGAATCTTATGGAATAACGAGAATATTGCTGAATTGGATAACGGACTATCTTACTGATAGACACGTCCAAGTTCGCGTTGGCAGCACCTTATCTAGAAAAATAGACGTCACGAGTGGATTTCCGCAAGGCTCGGTGCTTGGAGCTGGAAAAGGTGCCATCAACGCGAAATTATACGTATCTATCAGTAAGATAGTCCCTTATCGAATTCAGCATCATACTCATTATTCAATAGGCTCTGGGCATTTCCATTAAAGTGTAATGTTTGACATTTGTAAATATCGAGGTACCAAGCATGTACAGCATCAACTTTCTTTAGTGCCTTGGTCTAATCCGCTAAAGTAGTGAGAAGGGCAAATAAACAGCGTTGGAAACCGTGTTGATCTGCGCTCTCGTATGCTCTCGTATGGTCGCAATGTCCAACCTAAATCTTACCTGAAGAAACTTTACCGATCCTTAGTTTGCCGTATTTGAACAGCTACCATCCGAGTAAATAAGAGCAATCAACCCTGCTTTTCATTGTAGCATTATCGTATAAAGAGATAGAAAAGGTACAAGGGAGAAGCAGTTTAAGGAATGCGACACTTGCGGAGTGTAGAAGAAGGTATAATTCTATATGCACCTGGGGATTTCCTTTCGATTATCTTACGAGGTTTTAGCTCAAACTTATATATACTCAAGTCACTTAATAAAACCAATTGTGCTCGTTGAGCTGGCTTAGTTGGTGTTGGAAGTTTCGTCATCAGGCTAGATGACATCATCAGCAAAACGTCTTTAGAAGCGTGTTGTAGTTGGAATTCTTTGTCTGTTCGTTCAACATCAATCACGCTGGTTGGTCGAGTTCATGTTGTGCCTTCTCCGTGAGCGGTTTCTCATTGGTCCATATGTTTCAGCCAATTGGAGATGTTGGTTAATTGAATTTGTTGTTGAGTGACACGCTTGCTGGAATTCTCGAGCCCTTCAGTCATTTCCTTTGGCTAATATTGTCGTGCGGTACCAGTCGAACGGATGCCCTAATTGGCCGATATGTATTGAGATTAATTAATTCCGATAGTATCTTCGTACAGCACCTTGATGTTCGAATAGTTTTGTCCTCAGTTTGCGACCTGCTTGTCCGACGTGGCTCTTTTCGCAATTTCTGCATGCAATCTTGTAGACGATATTCGACTGTACTTCTTTCGCCACGTTGTCTTTTGTGTTGTTGAAGTGGTTGCGAGGTGTTGATGCGGATTTATGTGTGATGTCGATTCCAAGTGGCCGAATTACCTGAGCTGCAATTTCGGAGATATGTTCAACATACGGCATAGTGCGTCTGGTTCTGTTTTCTCCTAGGTTTCTTTGTTGGGGTCGGTTGAACCTGTTGCGTAATATGAAGTTTACTGGGTATACATTCTTCTGGAAAACCAATTGTGACGATAGCGGTCAAACATTTTTACTTGAGACAACGCTTGTGATTGAAACGGAGTGAGTGAAACGTTTCTGAACTATCTACGGTATCTTGGATAGAATGAGATATTACAGTGTGGAATTTGGACAAAAAAACGATTGGAATCAGGCTTGATATCTTAATTACAATCGTGTAGTTTCAAGTAGATTTCCGATAATAACGCTCAATTTTACTTTAAAAAAGGATCATAAAAGATTAAGTTTAATATTTCTAGATCTGTTCAATTTATCGTGACATGATAATTCCTCAGACGTCTTGCTGATACCTTTGTTAGGAATTTGTTTTGACATTTGTGGCTACTTATCAGTAGCAGTTTCTTTGTAATATTTACTGAGTTTTAACCTCACCAAAAACGCTCTCTGCTGAGCACCCGGGCAGCGTACATTGTAGTTTATTATTCCTTGTGAGCTACCTGAAGGTGTTGTTCTGTAAATCATCCGAGAGGACATGCTCGGTTTCTTCGCTAGTGTACTTCATCTCTCTAAGTTAAGATTTCAATATCAATGCTCAATCGATCTGCCTTATGTTAGCGAGAGTACGGATAATAAAACAATCATTGTACTAGTATATATTTTCTTTCGTTTCAGGCATTGAATGATATTCTCACTATTTAAAAATAATAAACTCTCTTGATATCGTTCTGCAATGTACGATGGAATAACAGGCATTTGAGTTAACAACGTTCTGGAAGGCACTCTGAGATGTTTCGATCAAGTATTTGGTGATGCATGACGTTTCAGCCGCTCGCGTCGCAGTGGATGTTAATTTTCCGTGAGAATAATTATGATAATTCGATCGCATGAGGATGTGTGTTGTTACATAACCATTTTCATAATATACATTCTGAGGACTTCGTCGTGTGCACGGTCACCTTTTTGTCAGCGACGTAGTAGAACTTGCTACTTAACAAAACCAGAAATTTTATGCCCGCTTATTAGCTTGTTCATTTACTATCTCGGGATTATTTCGTTATGCATCAAGTATGGTCGGACACATCAAATGGAATGGCGAATTTTCGAGGTAAATTGCATTGCCATTGTTGCAAGTATCAATTTGAGCGCCATGCTAATGTCTAATTTGTGAATTCAACACTCTCTGTTGCTTCCATCGGTCGTTTTAACTGGCCTCCTTCGGCCGATGTCGACCATGGATGTACATCACAAGCGCAAGATGGTTTTAAGCTCCTAAGGGTCCAAAATGATTATGATTCGGTAACTCTCACATTTAGCATTACGTGACACTTGGCTGTAGTGATCTCTTCAAATTTTACGCGTGATTTGGAGCTGTGAATAATTTGATATTTACTACACGAACTATCGAGATGTTTTACCTTGGCGAGAATGTTTCATCCACATATCGATTGGGAACAGAAATCTGTGGAAAAAGACATTGGAGTATGGATACGTGGAAAATTGAAGAGCACGGTGCACTGTCAGAATATATATCGACAGGCCAACAGATTGTGAGGTACCTTTCGAAGAATATTTGTAAGATTCTCGCTGGTAACATTACCAAGGATATCGATTGTCTACCTTTGCCCTGAAATGGAATATGCTGTAAAGGTCAGGGCTCTTTGTCCGAGGAAAGCTATTGCTCTCGCCCATAAAATTCATCAAAAAACGACAAATTTAGTGACGAGTCTTCGCAATTTTCCGCACACACAAAGATTGCGACGTCATGGTCTATGAGTCGTTGCCCAAAGCAAGACAAGGCGCACTATTATTCTTACTTTGTGAATTGTGTCTAACGACGGACATCCTGCAAGATACTTGTTTCAAGAATGTAGTGAGACATATTTTATCCATTTACATCCCAAGATCCCGTATTGATTGTCAGAGCCATTTTCCATTACTTGTTTGGAATTCACTATCTCAACATGTGATGGACTCTTCTTGCCTGGCGATATTCAAAGCGAAATTGGACTTACACATGCAAACGAACACCATTCGTGAGCCAAACATTTGATAAACCCGACTCGTTCTTTACTATTATTTCCAAATTTTCATTCATACGGCAATCCTGTGGTGTTGTAAAGCGTTAAATTCTTGAAACAAATTTTTGAATCCTCGAATCATTGAGACCAAAAATTCCTTTCATCTTGGAGTTTGAATAGTTGGCAATCAAACAAAATCCTAAACATGTCCTGCTAACATTCGTTTCCTCTCAGTTTACCTTCAGCAATTTCACCCCGCCCCCACGCCAATCAACACAGTATGACCACGCGGAATCCAGAGCGAAAAACATCCTCAATCTCTCTCGACAATCAATTACCATCATTTTTATTTACCGTCCACATTCCTGGGAGCCCATCAAATTGCAGCTGAACTGTCATTAAAAGTTTCATGCCATTCAAGCTTGATTGACACTCTGTCCACGTGAGGGAAAGAGCAGCAGCAGCAGCAAAAGTACATTGGTGAGACGAGAATGTCGACATTGACTGTTGTTGTTGCTGCAAGCAGGTTGGCGAAATTTGCCAATAGTTTGCTAATTATGCATTCAGGACTGCAATGCTGGAGTCATTCCTGATTCAAATCGAACGACATTGATCAATATCAAGATGCTGTTATTCACTCCGAATATGCACATGTAGATATCACTTTGTAGTGAAATATCACTTGTTCAGTTTAGGATTGTTACTGGTTGATGAGCGTTCGGAATTTCTTTCCGGAAGAATGTTGCAAGGAGGCGCCAAACACTGTCAAAGATTTTTTCTCTCGTTTGACACCAAGTGTTGATCCGGTCTGTCTCGAGGGCACACCACGACTTCTCACTTTTCTGGCGACCGACACACTAGTCTACATTCCACTCGTTTTCGTTTAACTTTTCTAGTCCCGCAACTCACCGGTTTGTTGTTGGAGTTAACATGGACTCTCACACCGTGATTTCGCAACTGTCCTATAAATGCAGGCCATTTCCACGGAACCGAAATAGGGTTTTGAATTTCTGTTCAAACGGTCCACTCCGGCGTTGTTCTGCATTCCACACTGTTAGGTCCAGTTACTGTCTCACCAAATTGTAGGGTTAAGTGGAGTGATCAAAGCGTCAAGTCAATCAAGGTCAAATCGCGGGATCTGTCCAAATGTTTATTGTGTTGTTTGTATAGTCTTGGAGAGACACTTGATGCATCAAATCCACTTTTCCATGCTTCCCTAAGGCCAACATTTCCTACTTTAATCAGGTTCACTCACGAATCCCACAACACAAGAGATTACCAATTGTTCAACGTGTTTATTACCGACGTAAAAATGGAGCAAACGAGCGTTAATTTTAAACGGCCAAATCTCGTTACCACAACACAGTCCTCGATCAACTTCGATCTGATTTGTCAATCGATTTCGTACCAACCGGTTCACTTCAAGCGCATTACGCTCGTTTGGCCAACCGTGATGAATTGTGGCTGAAATTGTCTATCTGTTCCAAGTAGATACTGTGACTGGACCCATTCTAATGCAATTCATCTGAAGCATGATTTCTTGCAGCTTGACGATTGTTATCGTCAAACTCCTCGGTACTTCTTGATCTTGTGTTGTGTAGGATGGTTGTGTTCTGCTTGTGAATACCATCTCTAAAATATAACATCAGATGATAAAAATATCAATGATACCTACGCTTCACTGAGTGGCACCAGTACGCAGTTACGCTGTGTTGTTGTCCAAGAACAGTCTTAAGTAAACTACTCAAGTAAACAGAGTTTAGCAACGTGTTTGGGGATTCCCCGTGGACAGTGGTATGTCAAGGTTGCGACTATGTGCCTTCTCAGTTGATAGAAAGCATGCAGAGCCAAGTTGGGGGTTAGATAACAAGCATCGATTTCCTGTTCTTATCGGGATGTTGCAGCGTGTTGACCATTACTTTCAGTGCATCGATATCCTGTTAGTTATCATGATGTTACAGCGTGTTGACAATGACCTGAGAATTTAAGGAAGAAGCAGAAGAGAGTAGCTTTATTCGTTAAAATGAATTTTCAGGGAATGAAATTAATTTAACCCACGCATTATACGTAGAATAGGATTATTATACAAGAGATAAACGTTACACTCATAGGGAAACATTTGAATTGCCAGTCACATGATCAAATCCGACAAAGATTCGGTTTCGTACCTCAGCGACATCACGCGTTGTGATGGGAAATTACAACATTTCACCCTGCAAACGTTTCTTTTAAATCATGCTTTGGGCCACACAGTGTTGTGGCGTAATGTATCGCGTAATGTATGCTTCATTTTCAACCTGGGAAAGATCAGGTTCTGTTTTCAGCTATTGAACGGAGACCGTGCCGAGGCAGAAGAAATATTTTGATTTGGCTATGTACATCATATCATTAGAAAGTTTTTATAACATAAAATGGGCATGCCCATGAGACGAAGATATCCAAGAATCTTTGGTCAAAATGCGAACGATTTACGAGACCACAGGATTACAATATTAATAAAAAATGAAACAAATAATAATATATAATGAGTACATTAAATATGCGGAATATATGAATTCAAATTTGGCCTAAAGGTCGCCATGACTGGAGTTTTAGCTATAGTGAATTCTAAATAAATGTAGCGCTGGCAATCGGCACGTAGAGAATTATTGCTTATGACTGCATGTCACTTTGTCACAACGTCTTTATAGCTGTCCTTCGGTGATTACAAATACAAATAATACCACGGTGTGTCCGCCTTTAGGCAATCTCAAAAGCCCCGAAGTTATAATTTTTATCTGTTCAGTCATACACCAATCTAATGATAATAGTTATCGAAGAGCGAGTTATCATTCCTCAGCAACAGAACCCGAACTTCTACCGCATATCCGATTCCACTTATTCGCTATTTTAATTCTAGAAGTGATTTCTTCCTATGGAATGGACCACCTAAGACTATATTACCGCTTCCAACGTCTAAACATTCATGCGAAATTTGGACACGTATTTGTTGAAATGCGATTTGATTGTATACGGAGTATTCACCTGGACTATACATGACACGACATGATTATGAGTTATCTGTTTTTAATGAACAAACATTTACTATGCAGCGGTATTGGTGAAGCTGAATGCTTTTTGTCATCAAAACTTATTAACAAAAATATACACGGTGAATGTAATCGTTCATTTTAGTTTCTAGCCAAAGGTTGTCGGCAAACTTGATGGGTTATCGTCTAAGTAACGTTGAATAAACAGAAGAACGCTTTTTCTTTTTCAAGATAACTTAGCTTTCCGCTCAACGACGCTTACTCGATAAATGAGTACTCAAAAGATAGAGAAAATCAACTGCATTCTCTTTGTTTCAGTGTAACGAATTCTGTTTCGACAAA